>SKCR01008813.1:0-80975 GCA_019454045.1 Zanthoxylum bungeanum | reverse complement strand
TGAGAAGAGACATGGTCGTCTGGCGACTTCCTATGCAAGAACTACTGTATGAGTGGTCTTGACAATACCCTATACATTATGTACGAAGGCATGTCTTCTATGAAGATTCTTTGGGAATCTCTCGAGAAGAAATACAAAACCA
This sequence comes from Zanthoxylum bungeanum, assembly GCA_019454045.1. Lineage (NCBI taxonomy): Eukaryota > Viridiplantae > Streptophyta > Magnoliopsida > Sapindales > Rutaceae > Zanthoxylum > Zanthoxylum bungeanum. Next base: position 80,833 of record SKCR01008813.1, on the reverse strand, counting down.
ATGATGTCGGACAAAAGAAATTTGTCGTGGGTAGATCGATGTCTCAGTTGGGTGAACTGTAATTGATCATTCATGAAATACTGGATGAAGGAATGAAACTCTGTGAGACGTTTCAAGTTGCCACCATAATTGAAAAGTTGCCTCCATCATGGAAGGACTTCAGAAGCTATCTGAAACACAAAAAGAAGCAGATAAGCCTTGAAGACCTTGGAGTTCGATTGAGAATCGAACAGGACAACAGGATGTCCGAGAAGGCCAGCTACAAGACTATGGAGTCTAAGGCCAACATCATTGAGGGTGTAAAAGGTAGCAAGAAGAGAAACAATGGAGCTGATTCTTCCCAAGCGAACAAGAAGTTCGAGGGAAAGTGTTACAACTGTGAAAAGAGTAGTCATATGACAAAGGACTGCAGAAACAAGAAGTCTCAGGACAAGGGCAAGAAAAATGAGCCTATGTCACTGAAGATGAGCAGTTAACTGATGAGATTTCAGAAATGAACCTCTCAGCAGTGGTAACTGAAGCCAATTTGGTTGGGAATCCGAGAGAATGATGGGTAGACACTGGGGCTACTCGTCATATATGTGCAGATAGCAAGATGCTTTCCTCGTATCAGAAGGTCGATGGCGGTGATCATTTGACAATGGGAAACTCGTCTACCTCTAGAATGGTTAGACAAGGCACAATGGTTCTGAAAAAGATATCCGGAATGAAGCTTACATATAAGAATGTTTGCATGTTCCAGATATTCGGAAGAACTCGGTCTCGGGTTTGTAGCTGTTTCTGACAAGATTATATTGACAAAAAATGATGTCTATGTAGTAAAAAGATACCTCGATGAGGGCTTTTCAATGACTGTCAATTGTGCTATTAATAAAGCTGAAACTTCTGCTTATATTATTGAGTTACAAAATGTATGGCATGAGAGGTTAGGACATGTTAATTATGATACAATGTGTACATTAATTAACATGGACCTTATACCTAAATTTGCATTGATAGCCAACATAAGTGTGAGGCATGTGTTGAAGCGAAAATACATAAAACATCATAGAACAAATATCTGAACCCTTGGAACTTGTACACACTGACGTGTGTGACATGAATATTGTGCAAACAAGAGGCGGTAAAAAGTACTTTGTCACTTTTATCAATGAAAGCACAAGATTCTGTTAAGTGTATTTGCTGAGGAGCAAAGCTGAAGCTATTGAGAGCTTTATACACTGAGAACGAAGTTGCAAATCAACTTGGCAAGGAAATCAAAAGAATCAGGAGTGATAGAGGTGGTGAATGTGTTTCATCATTCGGTGAATATTGTTATGTGCACGGAATTATTCACGAAAACCCTGCTCCATATTCTCCTCAACAAACGGGATTGTTGAGTGAAAAAACCGAACGTTGAAGGAAATGATGAATGTCATGTTGACTAGTTCTGGTTTACCTCAGAACTTGTGGGGGAAAGCCCTATTTTCCGCGAACTACGTTCTGAACAAACTTCCTCACAGGAGATTGGACAAGAAACCATATGAGTTGTGGAAAGGTTATGTACCTTCCTACAAATATCTGAAAATGTGGGGGTGTCTTGCCAATTGCCAAAGTGATGGTTCCTAAACCTAAAAAGGTGGAATAGGACCCCAAAACTTTTGACTGTATATTCATCGGATATGCTTGCAACAGTAGTGCGTATCGATTCTTGGTACACAAGTATGAGATTCCTGACAACAATCTAAATGTGATGATTGAGTCAAGGAATGCAATATTTTTTGAAGAGACATTTCCTTGTAAGAAAAGACAAAGAATAGAGTCTCTCAAAAGATCTGTTGATACTGTCAAGGACAGTGATCAGGTTGACCAAGAGTCAAATCTGATTTTCTGACATATTAGTTAGAAAATGAGCCTCAAAGCTATAAAGAAACAATGTCTTCTCCGGAGGCACCTCTGTGGAAAGAGGCTATTAACAGTAAGATTGATTCAATCCTACAGAACCATACTTGGGTTGGTTGATCTTCCTCCAGGTTGTAAGCCACTGGGCTACAAATGGATATTCAAAAGGAAGATGAAAAGGATAAATCAATAGTTAAGTACAAGGCAAGGCTTGTCATAAAAAGTTATAGACAAAAAGAAGGCATTGTTTATTTGACACCTATTCACTATTGATTCGTATCACATCGGTAAGAATGCTCATAGCCATAGAAGCTATATTTGGTCTTGAAATACATCAAAAGGATGTAAAGACGTCATTCTTGAATGGTGAATTGGATGAAGAGACTTACATGGAACAACCAGAAGGGTTTAATGTTCCTGGATAAGAACAGAAGGTGTGCAAACTTGTAAAACCCTTGTATGGATTAAAACAAGTACCTAGACAATGACATGAGAAAATTGACAAAGAGATGTTGTCAATTGGGTTTAAAACCGATGAGTATGATAAGTGTATGTACACCAAATCAACTCAAAAAGGATATGTCATTGTATGTCTCTATATAGACGATATGCTGATAATTGGTAATAATCATGAGTTGATTCAGTCTACCAAGAAAGTGTTATCCAGCAAATTTGATATGAAAGATTTATGAGTATCTAACCTAACTCGTCCTCTATCAAATAATACTGGTTTAAGCATATCGCAAATAGAGTATTCAAGGATCATCGGAAGTCTGATGTATCTCACGAATTGCACACGAACTAATATCGCTCAAACTGTGAACCGGCTTAGCAGATATACAAGCAATCCAGGACATAACCACTGGAAAGCCATAGTAAAGAGTTTTGAGGTATGAGAAACTTCAAAATTTGGGCTACATTACGAGAGATATCCTGCTGTTCTAGAGGGATACAGCGATGCTGACTGGATATCTGATACAGTGGATTCTAAATCTACAAGTGGATTTTTTTTCACACTTGGTAATGCAGCCGTGTCATGGAAATCCTCGAGGCAAACATGAGTTGCCTGGTCTACTATGGAATCAGAGTTCGTAGCGTTAGACAAAATAACGGAAGAAGCAGAATGGCTTTGAAACTTCATGGAGGATATTCCTAGTTGGCCCAAACCGGTGCCAGCGATAGGCATACAATGTGAAGGCCAATCGGCTATTGGGAGAGCCCAAAATACAATGTATGATGGTAAGTCTCGACACATACGTCGGAGACATAATACCATAGGTCAACTGCTCTCAAGTGGCATAATATCGATCGATTATGTTGAGTCGAAGGAAACCTAGCGGATCCACTAACTAAATGTTTACCTCGAGAGCAAGTTGAGAAGTCATCGAGGGGAATGGGCTTGAAGCCTATAATCTAAGAATTGTCACTGTGGAAACCCAACCTAGCTGACTGGAGATCCCAAGATCTAGGTTCAAAAGGGACAACAGAAACTTTGTGCAATTCAAAACAAGCACTGAAGAGTTTTGTACTCTTTCCCATTCCGATAATGACGCCGAGTGCTGTCTGTCATGGTTAGGATAAGCTAAGGCTTTTAATGATCACTATATTAGGAGATGAGTCCTAATGGGGGTAAAGACAGATTACATCTTCATAGTAGATCACATATTTCAAGTAAGAAGTGATGCCACTTCCATGGGAACTTTTAAAGGCAGGTTACCCTAAAGTACTTGATGAATCCAGAACCGTTATTCGGGGCCGAAATGAACACAACCGTAGAACGGGAAATGGTCGAAGTAAAGCTGTGTGTTGGCAGTTGTCTTGGTTTACACCAACGGCAGAACAGTTCAAGACTATGGGTCACTGGTTTGCCAAGTAAATCCGATTATCATTCACTAGGAAAGGTTCAAGGCGAAAGCTACCTATTTCGATGCAACTTTAGTTCACGGAAACTCTCTCAAGTGTTTTCGTGAATATTTGAAAAATTGTGGGGGATTGTTGTAAATTCTTCAAATATTCAAATATTTTATGTTGGATGGAGGAGGGACATGTCCTTTGGATGGTACCCCTTAGGGACATGTCCTCCATTTGTGCGTAACATGGTCCTATACTCAAGGGATGCATAGGAGAGGTGCAACCCTTTGGAGGGTTGCACTATAACCCAAAGGGTGTCCTTAAGGCACCCTTCCATGCTTATAAAATGAAGTCTTTTGTTCCTTTAAAAACATACAAATGAAATCTGAATTTCATCATACAAGTGAGAGTCTTAATTGTTTTCTTGAGTCTGAGAGATTTTCACCATATTCCAAGTTCAAGATCTTGTTAAGGTGTGCCCCTTGAACAAGAGGAATCTGGGTTATCCTGGGAGAACATTAGCCACAAATCCGTAGAGCACCGAGACGGGGCTGATAAGTTCTTAAGGACAGAGATTAATCTCGATCCGGACTACTGGTTTTCAACTTTATATCAAGATTTTCTTATTCTCAAGTTTTAAAGTTTTCTAGGGTTTATGCATGTTAGATCCAATTTTCTGGTTTTTTTTATTTATTTGCATGTTAATTTACTGTAGAATGACACTAAATGTCTAACAGTATTTTCATATGCTTTGTGATTGTTTACTAATTTGGATTTTTGATTTTATTTCCTAATTAGGTTCCCACCCAAAAAACTCATCCGAATACAACCGTGCCCGTGACTGATTTATTAATAAGAAAATAAATATCTGCGTCATACTACAATCCCCAAGAAAACGAAATATCTGGGCCTATGTTTTCGGTGCTTTATTTGAGAGTGGTGGGGCTTATTTATGGGATTTGATTCTTCTCGACTTGCAGCAGCACATGATTTTCAATAACGTGACTTGCTGAATTTGGGGGAAAATGAGCATAACTCGAATTCCCACACGATTTTTTTTTTCGAGTTTGAATCTTAATTAATTTTTTATTCCGGAATATATATCAATCCGAATCTTGAGCTTTACCGAATCACAGAGCACGGCCTCAAAGATAAGTAGGTTATGCTCATTTTCCCCTGAATTTGGCTCCTAATTATTGCCAAGTTTTACCGAGATTTGCAGGATCTTGATTAACGTGATTCACATGTTTGCTTGAGGAGGACCTGTTCATCAAAGATTACGTGATGTGTATGTGTGTATATATATTATTAAATAATAGGCAGGAGCATGAGGCCGTGCTTTGCGTTGGTAGAGCTCAATTTTGATTTATATTCAAGTTATTAATGAAAATCCAAATGCTTTTTGTTTTTGATCGGTTAATGACGGGTTTTTTTAGGTATTGTGCTTTCTATTTTCTTTTAATTTTTTTAGTTTTGTGAATTCTTTAATTTTCATAATATTGTGTATCTTGTCTATCAAAGTCCTTCGACGGTGACATTATTTTTCAGGATAGTTAAAACTTAAGTCGGGTTAGTTTTAAGTAAATTTATAAATGTTTTAGTTAATTTTTAAAATTAAAATATTAAAAAATAATTTAAAATATAAGTATCAACTATTGTTTAGAAATTTAAAATAATAGGATATTCATAGAAAAATCAAATGTAGTAGGTTGGTGAGTTACTAGATATTGGATGGTGACCGTGAAACCCGCTGTTTTGTGTGTATTGATGATATTCTTAATTTTAATTTTAGATGATATAGTAAATTTTAATGTTAATTCTAACTTTATATCTTTAAATATTTCGGATGACCTCGATTTTTCTTGTGGCTCGATTTATGATTATTGCTATTTCCTTAAGTGTGGCGCTTTAAATGTTGTATGTATTTTTAAAAGTTCATGTTCCTTTAATCTGTAGGTATTATTAAATACATCATGTCGTTATCATAAGATAATTGGAGGGTAATTTTTTTCTAATGAGTATGACCTGCATATTCTTAATAGTTAAATAGTGAACTAGTGTTTTTTTATTTTTACTTTTATTTTTCCAATTTAACTACCACCATCAGAGCACAACCAACAACTATCAATAAAATTGTGAAACAGTGAAGTAAATAACCAATCATTACATTAATCACAATCATAATTTACGTGGTTATAATTAATTTTTTTCCAAAAGTAAAATGTTCTATAAATTCTCACACAGTCTTAGTAAATTACCAATTTAGACATGTATTCAAGTAAATCAAATAACCAACCATTTGCTTTCCAATTCATATATCCATTTCGTGTCAACAAAGTGTTGAATACATAGATTCATCAAATATTGAAGACCCGATGTTGGATCGTTTAAAAGGAAACATATAAGTGAAATTAAAGCCAACCTAAAGTTCCATGAGGTTAGTGTGTTTTCTATCATTCTTATTAGCTTATGTTTGCACTCAAATTTAATTCGAGTCCAGTCCAACCAATAATAAAATTCAATTCAATTCATGGAGAGTCAAAGATAAATACCAAGTCGGTTACTTCAAAATCAAATGTGTAGTAAACTTCCTCCATCATACTTCATTTTTCTCCAATTAAAATAGGTGGAGAGACGTGACAGTGAAATAAGAAGGAATGGTTGCTTGCAGGAGTATAAATATAGGGATAGGTAATTGGAGAAGACACCTGAACTCAATCCAACAATAGTAACAACAAACAAATTCAAAGACTTAGCCAATAGTTTAGTTTTTTAGGACTCTAATTTTCTATTTCCAGTAGTTTTAGAACATCAATACACAAGCGCTTTGTGCCCACAATAATACGTAAAAATCAAAACTTTTGTTTTCATATATACAAAACAGGCACGACAAATAACATAATCATAATAACTACTAGACTTCTATGATATTTCACAGGACTCTAGAATAGGTGACTGTAACTTGAGTGATCCCTCCTCTCGAGCATGAGCATCCAAAGCTTGATGGATGACCGATCAAGTTACCAACCTGCAAAACTAAGAAAGGATGTGGTGTGAGTTATAAAACTCTGTAAGTAACCACACACATCAGGAGAAACAAAGATTAATTTCAAGTATAGTATGAATAAATACACACACACACAAAAACATATATATACACGATTAGTTGTCAGAACGCCTTTAGACTTTAAATTATTCTTTACCCATCTTGAACATAATATCTTTCAAAATATGTGTTTATTTCGATTCCAGAAACTAAGTTCATAAGGCTTCCTTGATACAAAATCAAACTTTAAAAGAAATCTTCAACATCTCAAAATGTTTGAAACATTATCAAATCGAAAAGTCATAAATATTTTTTTAAAAAACAAGTCAAGCTTTAAATCCCTTATACAAAATATCTTTTGAATGATTGACATCCAAGTTACACATACGTACTCAAAAACATACTTGATACAAATCAGAAACTTTATACTCAAACTTCTTCGAACGTTCCAACCCTGAGTTACACATGCATACATACACATATACAAATTCAAAAACATATCATATGCAAACTTCCCAATCTTCTTCTTAACAAACATACCATAACCTTTGAGCAAACAGATCACACACACATGCCCCACACGAATATCATAAAGTCAATCTCATCCACACAACATGAACATAATGTTAGGGTTGGTGATCATAGTGCCAATCCGGATCGTATTTATGTCCGATTCATAAATACGAACAATTCATTTTTCCATAATATTATTTATTTAAGGGTAGCACCTCTTTTCTTTTAACATCTAATTATGATTAGATTGAAACTAAATCTGATTTAGTGATACGTGTATATTAGACAAAGACCCTAAGATTTACAACGTAGTGCGCAGTTACAACATAGTTTGTAATTGACATTAGGAAGCGTCACTATAAGTTGTATATCCTAAAATAAAGTTCATGGTCAAGATTTACTAACATGGGTCGGTTAGCAAAATCCGTTGAGACTAGTACATGTCGTATATCGTGACTTGGCCCGATGGTTTATCCCAATGAACCAAGAGTCTCGGGAGACTCATATAGACATGTAGGTGTTTATTTGATAAACACGGAATGACTCACTGAAGATTTCCTAATAGATGGTACACCAACGTCAATAGGAATCTTCTCGAGTTGAGTGAGCATAGTGATCATTCGACTTGAGATACCACAGTGGATATATGAGTTATCCTCCACACTTTGATGGCACTCACGTTACTGATCTATTTAGATCATACCTCCACTTGTTCGTTGGGTGTGGACTGATGCTCATGATATCCAGTGCGTATCAAGATATAATTTGTCAGTCCTGTGTACAGGGCATAGGTATCCTACACATGTTTGCGATCTAGTAAATCCATGGCCGTGGTATAACTTTGGAAGCAAGTTTTGAGTGTTATTTAGAGATCGTAAATTTGAAAGTCGACTATATTATACCATAAGGATTTGACATTCTTATCAATATCCCAGGTATAATATGGATAGCCTGTGACAGATGGATTATACGTATACAATGACCTCGACTTGTATAGTTTAGCGAGTTTATTCGTGGTCGTCATAATTCATGAGTGGGTGAATTATGGACACGAAATTATATTTCGTGACGGATAAACCTAAACTTAGAGAGTCCCACAATATGAAGTGTACTCGTTGAGCACTTGGGTAACGCGTTATGAATAATATAGATTATTCATAACACTTCACCGGATTAAATGAGTTAATTCGAATCGTTTAAACGGTTAAACGAAAAACACATGCATAATGACATTTTTGGTCAATCGTAATTATTGTGTATTTGTATTAGATACATAATTTGATTAGATACACATTAATTAATTGTCAAATGAGATTTTGACACATGTCATTAATATATGTATTTGTTATTTAATGTAAATAAAAATATATATATAATAATAATTATATTAATTAATTATTTAGATATTTAAATGTTAAATATTTGAATAATTAAATAATATTCATATTACATAAATGTTATTCAATATGTTTAATTATTATTGATACATGTGGCATGTTTTAATTAAGCTTAAGTGTTTAATGAAATTAAAATACAAAAATGACCAAAATAACCCCATCAAAGTCGGTCATTGCATTAGAAAAGAGGAAATTTTTTTCTTTTCTTGTTAATGAACACCATGGCCGAAAACGTCATCCTAAAAAAGCTCTCAAATTATACTTGATGATTCAAGATGGAAAATGAAGAAAATCAAGAAAAAAGCTTAAGGAATTAGAGGATTAAAGGTAATTCTACAAATCCCTAAGCTTAGAAATTATGTTTCTTATTTCTTGATGATCTAGTGAGATCCTAGGATTTCTTATTTTCTATAAATTTGCGGTTTTTTTTGGTTTGGAAGATGAATTGTAAGGCTTTGTGCCTGTGTGAAGTTGTTTTGGATTATATTATTGTAATATTGTTTCAATTTTGTCATTTGATGATAAGTTGTCATTCTAGAGTTTTAGGATCACTCTTGTAATACCTAGAATTATTCTTGGGTGGTTCATTTGTGGTGACTTTGGTTGGTGTTAAGATTAATTAGATTAATGTTGGAAAATTGGATTTTAAGCATGAAAATATATCATATGAATATTTTAGATGTGTTTTGGGTATTGGAACAATTGCCAGAATTGTTTCGGAGTTGAAATATGCGAAAACGGTGAAAAACGACGTTACCAGGTGACTTTTGAGCCAACCGGGTGACGGCTGCTCAAACAGTGAATTTGTCACTGTTCGGGCATCCCATGAACTGCCCTAATACTATTGGGGCTGACCTGGGCATCCCTCATGTTTTTTGGGTAGTCGGTTTGGTCAAAAACGTGTTTTTATACCATTTTACAGAAAAACGTTTTCGTAAAATTTTTGCGACTTTTCTTAACTATTTATGTCATTATTTGATATCGAATTAATATGTTTGGGTGAAATATGAATGAATTATTCATATTGGATATTAAATAATTTATTCGGTAATTTAAAATTTTTTTAAATTACGATTTCGCCCTAACAGCGCTTCCGCCGCGCTCTTTGCCCAAAACCCCAACACATAACACACACAAGCAATCTCTATACAGTCAAATGACACTCATCAATAGAAAATCAAATCAGATTATAATGTTCATATAGTCCACTCCGTCCACAATCAGAAATGAAAATTCAAATGCACATATCATAAGCCGATCTCATTCATTAACAGATAATAAAAGAAAAACAGAGATTCCTTACAGATAAACATATTCCTTATCAGTAACAGAAACAAAATTTAGAAGCCTTACAGACAACACATTCATTATCAGAATCAGAAATCACACTACAGACTCCATGCAGTCGTCTCATACAATATCAAAAAATTAGAATACACAAAAATAATCTTCAAAATCCAACTTATGTAGAAATAAATCTTTTTTTAAATCAGAAGTTCCCAAAAACCAGAATCATCAAACTCAACAAGCGTCCATAACTCGAGTTGCGTGAAAATGCTGGGTAATGTCTAAACATGATCATGTCGACAAATGATAATGGGCCAGCCATTTTCTGATGGTCTATACCCCAGAACAGGCGCCATAGATGGTTAAAACCAATAAAATCTTCGTACACGTACCATGGCGAAAACGCATCGTATAACATCCAATAAGAACGTATAAATTGAGTTATCTAAATTCTATTTTCAGAAAAATAAAAAAACCAAAAGTATCATTGGAAACATAAATCGAAAGTATCGGAAGACACATAAATGAGAAGTATCATAAAATCGGAATATCAAAGTCCTTAATGGAACACAAACGGTTAATTAAGGATTAAACCATACCAATAATCTTTGAATACACAAGAACATCGTAGGTCGGAGAGAGTCAGAAAATAACCTGGGGTATGGGTTTCTGATCTCACCTCATAAAGATGTCAATCTTTTGAGGAATACAAACTGACTACGTATGAGGAAGTGATACTAGGTATCGACTCCCTATCATGGCAAAGTGCCATAAGTCCAAAATGGATTCCATGTATATCAACTATGTTTGGACACTAGTTGTTGTACCGCAAGAGCATTGTGCCTATTGGTACTATATAAGTCTTCAAGGAAGACATATATGGATGGCAGCATACCAACGTGCTAAGCTAGGCTTGTAGCGGAAAGGTATCGTTGTCAACATTATGTTGATTACAACGAAATCTTTTACATGTTGCCACGTTAAATCCATTTGGATAATGCTTGTTGATACTGCATATTTCATTTATGAAATATGGCAAATGAACGTCAAAAACGCTTTCCTTAAAAGGAAACCTTTTGGAGGATGTTTACAATATCCTGACGGTTTTGTCGTACCAAAACTAGCAAACAAGGTTTGCAGGTTATTCGATCCATGTCTGGATTGAAGCAAGCATAAGGTTCTTGGAATTATCATTTTGATGTAATCATAATGGTTTATGATTTAATTCAAAAAAATGATTCTTGTGTATATAAGGAGGTTAGTGGGAGCGCACTGACAGTAAATGTCCTATAGATAATAATAATATGTCATTTCTTGGAAATGATATTCCCATATTACAATCGGTGAAAGCTTGGCTTTCATGAAAATTCTCCGTAGAATTCTTGGGAGAAACAACCTTTATTCTAGGAATAAAGATCTATTGGGATAGATTTAAAGTTGTTAAGACTCTCTGAGAACTAGTACATTGGAAAATGTACGTGACCTGGTGTCTCATACGCTTTGAGCATATGGAGTCACAAACAGGCCAATCCTAGTGATGGTCACTGGATTGATGTTAAGAACATAATTAGTATCTTAGAGAACTAAGCATGATGTCTTAAAATATGGAGAATGGGAACTTGAAGTGACTGGGATCACTGATGCAAGTTTCCTAACCGATAAAAATAACGGTACTATACAGTTTGAATAACGGAACAGTGAGCTGGAAATCTTCCAAGCAAGAGACTGTTACCAAATAAACAACAAATGTGGGTTATTGCTGCAGCTGAGGCAGCAATAGAAGCCATATGGGTCATTAACAAATCTGATTAGATTAGATATAGTTCTGTTAGCAGCTGAGCTAGGCTATAGCACAGACTAAAGAATTAATGGTCTCATCAACGATCCATATATATACTTCGACTATTCATCTGATTCGTTCGGATCATACATCGTGACGATGTGATGATCGAATAAATTACATCAGACGATAATCATACAAATCCGCTGACGAAAGCCTTTCCTCAACAGTTTGAGCGAACCGTACATAGTTCGGGTGTAAGACACTCGAATAACTGGCTATAGGCCAAGTGGGAGATTGTTGGACAATTATGACCCATAGCGTCACTATTTGTGCAGATCATGGTGTTGTTGTACAAATTAACTGTGTGACAAGGAGATTGGACTCTTATCATTTGTGATTACATCACCTAGATATATAAATGATAGGAGGTCCTTATGATTAGTTCCTGGATTGAGATGATATGAGACAGTATCAGTCCACGAAGGATTAATCATTAAATATCCCTAGTCGTAGTATTATCGAGACTGGACATCGATAATGCGGAATAGACTAGTATTACACTTGTGTGTGTTATGTGAGATCATAAAGTCATAGTTCTCATATATTTGGGTATATGATACTCATGCAAGTGTAATAGGAGGTTGTGTTTTACCGATGGTATGGAAAATAGCTTCGCTCTGGATAGACCCCTCGGAATTCCATTGGTGGTATGACTATGTGTCTATGGAAGTCCGAAATCAGGGTAGGTGTATTTGGTCTTAACCTGAGACTTGCACCGCTAATGCTTGCGACAATCGGTATGCTTTAGTTTTGGTCGTCCAAGGCTTTAACCGGTTCTGTGTACGCCTCTGCTGGGTATATTGAGAATCGTAGTGTATTGGGTGTGATGTCAAGATGGAACTATCACTCCAGTCATATTGGAGATGATGTCACGTAGGATACGGTACTAGTGCTCTTAAGTACTACAGTTATCGGGATGTTATGACTAGGTCATGTATATCCGATTATAGAGACTAGTTACCAGACATCTGACATGCGCTTCGTATGGGGCAGACACAGTTTCAGCCCCAGACCTAGCACGTGACATTCGATACTGGATCGCAATACACAATACTACGTATACTACACCTGACATAGATTATATATTCCAGTAAGAATATTTCTGGAGAATTAGGTAGGCACGATGCTTTGCTAGAAGCCAACCATGTCTTGTAAATCGGTAAGCACGTGGTACGAGGTACGCACGTATTTGGATAATCCGATGACCGTATTTACTGCCAAAATATCCAGCGATCTCTTGGGTCACTTGCCAAAGATTCACCGATGACAGTTGATTTAAATTAGAATTAATCTGGGATTAATTAAAAGAGAGAATTAATCTGGGATTAATTAAAATGGAGAAAATTAATCTGGGATTAATTGAGGTATTATTTAATCTGGGATTAATTGTGTTCGGAAGAGAGAGAACACGTTTAATTTGGAATTAATCGGTAAAATAAATTTAATAGTTAAATTTGATTTTTCTATTTAATTTATTCGTATAGGCTAAAATTAATATATAGGATATATTAATATGAATTGGATTTCCTTACGAAATTAAAGTCTGACTTTAATACGAACGAACGAATTAATTTAGAATTAATTCATAAACGACGTTCGTAATATATTTGCGAGGCATCATCATTTAATTAAATTAGATTTAATTATTTAGCGACGAAAGTTCGTTTAAACGGATTAAACAGAACCGCGCCGCGGCAAATGTTCGTAGAGACATTTTGAGTTTTGAATTCAAAATGATGGGGCCCACTTCACACATGTCACACATGTGAAGTGGTGGTTGGAAAGTGGTTGGCATTTATGCCAAAACCACTTACTTTCCAACCACTTGGTTTAGGTGAAACCAAATTACCCCAACTACATGGTTTTTGGTAAAACGGTAAAACCCTTTAACAAAACCAAAAAGGCTTCTCTCTCTCTTCACTCTTCACACTTGTAACACATATTGGAAAATGAAAACCCTAGAAGCCTCCATTTGGGCGTGAGCTTCTCCTCCATTCTCTTTGATTTTGTTGCAAAATCAACAAAGCTAGCACTTGGAGAAATCAACTAAGGTGATAGGGAAACTACTTCAAGAGTTGGAATCATCACTTAAAGCTTGGATCTTGGAGATCTCCTCTCAAAATTTTAAAGCTCAAATCCATTCAATGTAAGTAATTCCGCAACTTATTTTGAATTTATGAACATGTTTTCATGCTTATTAGATCCTTTGTATGTTCTAGGAACACTAACAATGGTATCAAGAGCCAATTTTAAGCATGAAAATTTTAGGGTTCATGAGACTAAAATTTGGGGCTTTTGTGTTTTGAGCATGATTCTTTCAAATTGATGCTTTGAGCATGCTTAGAATATGATAACTTAGAGTTATGCATGATTAGATTTGAAACAAATCAAATGAATCAAAAATTAATTTTTTCCTTAGTGTGGCCGAATTCACTGTACAGTGGACTGCACTGTTTTTGATTTTTTGTAACATGAAATGATGTGTTTAAATGCATGTTTAAATGTTGATTGTTGGTTTGATTGGATTAGAATCAATGTTAATAAAGTTTATGTTAAAATCAAAGAGCATGTTGAGCATGAAATGATGTGTTTTGGATTCAATTTTGTGTTGAGCATGAAATGATGAATTTTGGCTTCAATTTGTGTTAAGCATAAATTGATGGATTAAGCATGATTAATTAAGTTAATTGGTATTTTGGAAATATTAAGTTTAATTAATTAATCTTGGCTAATACACTTTAATTAAAGTAATTGTGATATTTGGAATATTATAATTATGTTAATAAGCCTTTAATTAAGAATTGGGCTAAAAGTGTGTATTTAGGCTTAATGAGCTTGGTTTGACCAAGTTTGGTTTTGGACTTTTGGATTGGATCCAATTGGGCCCAAAACCAATTCCATAAAGTCCAAATACATCACTTGGCCCTTTAAAAAATTTAATTGGGCCTAATGGGCCTAAATTAATTTTTAGGCAATATGGTGATTCTTATTGGGCCTTGACATTTTAGGTTTGACCCATTATGGCCAAAGCCCATGCCTTAAGAATTAATTAAAAGCCCATTGGACCTTAATTAAAATGACATTGGATGTTATTGGGCCTTTGAGACCCATTAAGATTGGATTTGAATCCAAGTCTTTAAGGCAAATAAATAAGTGTAAATATTTAATTTGGAATTAAATTGGAATTAGTATTGAATACAAATAAATTGGATTTAAAGTTGTAGTTCAATATAATTCAAGAATACTTACTTTGAGTATTTATTCTTAAACGAGTTTGACTCGCGCAAATCAAATCGTTGTTTGAACATTGGATGATCATTAATTCAAAGATTAATTAATTGGATTAGATTGATTGAGTAACATGATTTGTATGAATACATGAATGTGTTGTATGAATAATGTATATCGGATGAATATTAGAATGGCGAGGGCAATTTTGGAAATTGTAGTAAATTTAGAATTTATTTAAATTGGACCTGCGTGTCCAGCCTTTTATCTCCTTATTCTTTGTATTTCTCTTCTCACCTATTCCCCTCAATGTAAATGAGGTTTCTTTATTGTATTTTGTAATTGGGTAGAAGTTAGAATAGTTCTAGCCGGGGAGAGGAAATGGAGTGATTTGTTCTAGGAACATTTTGTGACATATCCATCCGTATATCATTATTAATTTATTTATTTATACGCGCTTTATTATGTATTTAGAATGCATGTTTAAGGGTGTATGATGATGAGACCTTAACAAAGATAATAAATTGGTTGCCAATTTGCACGCGAAAAACCCTCAAAACATATTAAGTGTTTTTCCTTCCGTTGAGTGATTCTTACTCAAGATCCAAAGTTGGCATTGGTTTGTTGGCCAAATTCAAGACCTTTGTCAATTGCGAATGTGTTTGAATATGAGAGTTTTGTTCCATATCGGTGTCTTGTCCAAGTCGTGATTTGTTGGCCAAAGTCAAGATCACTTCTTGTCCATCGACATTGATTACGAAGCTTTCCATGTCAATGGGTTCCGCTTAACTGGGATCATTAAGTTTGTTGTGCCAAAGCCAAGGCTTAGTTGATTCAGAGGAAAAAGGTTAGGTAATATATTTGATATAGTGGCATATATAAGATATATGTTTCAGACTTGGATGTCCACCTACTGGATCTAGGAATTGGATGGGATCCAATTGATCTTAGAGATCTACCTAGTTAAGTATCATACAATTTGTTGGCCAAAGTCAAGATTGTGTGTTATTTAACGGGATCCTAGCCCACTAGGAAACTAGGTTTCCCGAGTACTCCACAGAGGGTTAGAGGCTCGCCGAAAAATAGTGGGAGGCAAGAATTAAATTTGCAATATTCGTTTAGATACTTGCCATACGCGCTCAATCAAATACCATTCGTCAAACAAATTAAATGTTAGTTGGACTAATATTTAATAGTTGTTTTAATTTAACAGTTAGACTGTATTCAAACTACTTCATTTATAGTTGATTATATAATTGGATTATAGTAATCAATATACATTTGAATTTTACCCTTCAATTATAGTTGATTATATAATTGGATTATATTAATCAATATATTTGGATTTTACCAATCATTTATAATGATTATATAATTGGATTATAGTAATCAATATATATTTGATTTTAACCAATAAAATTGTAATAAGTTATATAGTTAGACTATAGTAATCATTACATTAGATTGTACCTGAAATCCTTGATTAAATAGTTGGACTATTATAATCAAGATTAAATTGAATGATTAGTGTTTAAAACATTATCCTAAGGGAAAATGTATTTAGACGACTTTAATTTTCAAATTGGGAATAAATTTCAGGATAGTCCTGAAACTAAGAAGTTACTTTATTTGATAAAATAACATCTTAGGCCTAAGCCCGGAGTTAAGAAAATAGTAGAGCATGATCTTTGGAAGATTCATGTGATGATAACTTTAATGTTTAATCCATTATGCTTGCCATAAAGACTCCTTAATTTCCTAATCAGAACTAATGATTAGATCCTTAAAATATGATGAAGAAATTGAAGGATCTTCATAGATCTATTCTTAGATCTTAGAAGTTTTAAATTGTAATTAATAACTCTTGGAGAGTTAATGGCCATTCTCAAGGAGACAAAACCAAAGTTTGCAATAAGGCAAGTAGCGCAAGGCGCATCTTACTTCAATATTCTAGAAGGCCAAGGCTTGGCCAAAGACTTCTGGAATGTGAAAAAGGGTAAAGGCAAAATCAATTATAATCTTCTAGGAAGATAAAGGACATATCCCAAGATGTCTGCCTAAATTGTGGCAAACGGGGTCATTGAAGCATGACTGCCGTATGGACAAAGTAGACATGAAGGAATTGAAGACGAGCGAGGCTCTGACTTCAAGTATGTTTGTCATAAATATGTTCACTACTAGTATTAAAATTGGATTTTAAATACTTAGTGTGATACATAAATATGCATTGATGTGCAAAATCTGTTGTGAGCAGGATACTGACTTCAATTGAGATTAATCTGCGAATCAGAAACGGGACGACAGTCACTGTTTCAACCGCAGATACCTAAGTTTAGGAACTACCCTTTGGGTGTGTACTTAAATTAGGAAACTATTATAATGTAACTAGTTTGACTAGAAACATTATTTCTATATCGAGTATAACTCGTTGCGAGTATACCTTTATATTCTAGAACACTAAAGTGTTTTATTTTATAAATATGATATTGAGATAAACATATTAGATGTGAATAACAGTATTTATATTTTGAATATAAATAAATCTCAAACATATAATATGACGAACAAATAGCTCAAACGGATTTGATCAGATAAGACTCGTATATCCACACTTTTGAAGAGTGGATACTAGGACGGATTTGATTCCATTCAAATGATGTCTACGAATCTAGTGCATTAGGTAAAGTACCTAAAATACCTTTTACTTGGTAAAAGTGTAAGTGTCACCGATCTATTAGCCCTTTTTCATAGTGACGTAAGTGGGCCCATGTCTAGCTAGGCTAGAGGTGGATATGAATATTTCGTGACCTTTACGGATGTGGCATCGCGTTATTGTTGTACTTCTTTTGAAGAACACAAATCAGAAACTTTTAGAGTTTCGACACGAAATAGACGAACAGATCGGCTAAAGTATTAAAACATCACGGTTTGACCATGATGAAAAATACTTCAGCAATAAGTTTCTCATATACTTGAAAAAGTATAGTATTCTTTCAATGAGGACTCCTCCTGGAACACGTCAATATGACGGTGTGTCCAAACGGAGAAATCGAATTTTGTTAGACATGATAAGGTTAATCATGAGTCGCTCTGAGCTACCATTTTTCCTTCAAAGGGGATAATCATTAACAGTGCAATACTTATTTTGAATAAGGTTCCATGAAAATCTATTTGACAGATTTCATATTAGATATGAACATGAAAGAAATCGGATTTTCTAACTCCTATTGATTTGGGAATGCTAAGCATATGTTTGGATAATACCAAACAGGAACCCAAAATTCGATAAGTGCCAATTGTAGGTTATCCTAAGGAAACCAAAGTATAGTACTTATACAACTCACTAAGAGAGCAATATGATTGTTGCTCACCATGCGGTTTTCCTAAGAGGAATACCGATATGCAATGGTAAGTGGGAGGATAGTAAAACTCGATGAAAATCAGAGTTATACTGTTCAAGGCACCAAGTCCTTAATGGAACACAAACGGTTCATCAAGGATGAAACCATACCAATAATCTTCGAATACACAAGAACATCGTAGGTCGGAGAGGGTCAGAAAACAACCTGGGGTATGGGTTTCTGATCTCACCTCATAAAGATGTTAATCTTTTGAGGAATACAAACTGACTACGTATGAGGAAGTGATACTAGGTATCGACTCCCTATAATGGTAAAGTGCCATAAGTCCGAAATAGATTCCATGTATATCAACTATGTTTGGACACTAGTTGTTGTACCGCAAGTCATTGTGCCTATTGGTACTATATAAGTCTTCAAGGAAGACATACGTGGATGGCAGCATACCAACGTGCTAAGCTAGGCTTGTAGCGAAAAGGTATCGTTATCAACATTATGTTGATTACAACGAAATCTTTTACTTGTTGCCACGTTAAATCCATTTGGATAATGCTTGTTGATACTGCATATTTCATTTATGAAATATGGAAAAATGAACGTAAAAAATGCTTTCCTTAAAAGGAAACCTTTTGGAGGATGTTTACAATATCCTGACGGTTTTGTCGTACCAAAACTAGCAAACAAGGTTTGCAGGTTATTCGATCCATGTCTGGATTGAAGCAAGCATAAGGTTCTTGGAATTATCGTTTTGATGTAATCATACTGGTTTATGATTTAATTCAAAACAAAATGATTCTTGTGTATATAAGGAGGTTAGTGGGAGCGCACTGACCGTAAATGTCCTATAGATAATGATAATATTTCATTTCTTGGAAATGATATTCCATATTACAATCGGTGAAAGCTTGGCTTTCATGAAAATTCTCCGTAGAATTCTTGGGAGAAACAACCTTTATTCTAGGAATAAAGATCTATTGGGATAGATTTAAAGTTGTTAAGACTCTCCGAGAACTAGTACATTGGAAAATGTACGTGACCTGGTGTCTCATACGCTTTGAGCATATGGAGTCGCAAACAGGCCAATCCTAGTGATGGTCACTGGATTGATGTTAAGAACATACTTAGTATCTTAGAAAACTAAGCATGATGTCTTAAAATATGGAGAAGGAGAACTTGAAGTGACTGGGATCACTGATGCAAGTTTCCTAACCAATAAAAATAATGGTACTATACAGTTTGAATAACGGAACAGTGAGCTGAAAATCTTCCAAGCAAGATACTGTTACCGAATAAACAAAAAATGCGGGTTATTGCTGCAGCTGAGGCAGCAATAGAAGCCATCTGGGTCATTAATAATTCTGATTAGATTAGAATAAATTACATCAGACGATAATCATACAAATCCGCTGACGAAAGCCTTTCCTCAGCAGTTTGAGCGAACCGTACATAGTTCGGGTGTAAGACACTCGAGTGACTGGATATAGGCCAAGTGGGAGATTGTTGGACAATTATGACCCATAGCGTCACTATTTGTATAGATCATGGTGTTGTTGTACAAATTAAATATGTGACTAGGAGATTACACTCTTATCATTTGTGATTAGATCACCTAGATGTATAAATGATAGGAGGTCCTTATGATTACTTCCTGGATTGAGATGATATGAGACAGTATCAGTCCACGAAGGATTAATCATTAAATATCCTTAGTCGTAGTATTATCGAGACTAGACATCGATAATGCGGAATAGACTAGTATTACACTTGTGCGTGTTATGTGAGATCATAACGACATAGTTCTCATATATTTGGGTATAGGATACTCATGCAAGTGTAATAGGAGGTTGTGTTTTACCGATGGTACGGAAAATAGCTTCGCTCTGGATAGACCCCTCGGAATTCCATTGGTGGTATGACTATGTGTCTATGGAAGTCCGAAATCAGGGTAGGTGTATTTGGTCTTAACCTAAGACTTGCACCACTAATGCTTGCGACAATCGGTATGCTTTAGTTTTGGTCACCCAAGGCTTTAACCGGTTCTGTGTACGCCTCTACTGCGTATATTGAGAATCGTAGTGTATTGGGTGTGAAGTCAAGACGGAAGTATCACTCCAGTCATAGTGGAGATGATGTCACGTAGGATACGGTACTACTTCTCTTAAGTACTGCAGTCATCGGGATGTTATGACTAGGTCATGTATATCCGATTATAGAGACTAGTTACCAGACATCTGACATGCGCTTCGTACGGGGCAAACATAGTTTAGCCCCAGGCCTAGCACGTGACATTCGATACTGGATCGCAATACACAATACTACGTATACTACGCCTGACATAGATTGTATATTCCAGTAAGAATATTTCTGGAGAATTGGGTAGGCACGGTGCTTTGCTAGATGCCAACCATGTCTTGTAAATCGGTAAGCACGTGGTACCAGGTACGCACGTATTCGGATAATCCGATGACCGTATTTACTGCCAACATATCCAGGGATCTCTTGAGTCACTTCCCAAAGATTCACCGATGACAGTTGATTTAAATTAGAATTAATCTGGGATTAATTAAAAGAGAGAATTAATCTGGGATGAATTAAGATGGAGAAAATTAATCTCGGATTAATTGAGGTATTATTTAATCTGGGATTAAATGTGTTTGGAAGAGAGAGAACGCGTTTAATTTGGAATTAATCGGTAAAATAAATTTAATAGTTAAATTTGATTTTTCTATTTAATTTATTCGTATAGGCTAAAATTAATATATTGGATATATTAATATGAATTGGATTTCGTTACGAAATTAAAGTCTGACTTTAATACGAATGAACGAATTAATTTAGAATTAATTCATAAACAACGTTCGTAATATATTTACGAGGCATCATCATTTAATTAAATTAGATTTAATTATTTAGCGACGAAAGTTCGTTTAATCGGATTAAACGGAACCACGCCGCGACAAATATTCGTAGAGACATTTTGAGTTTTGAATTCAAAATGATGGGGCCCACTTCACACATGTGAAGTGGTGGTTGGAAAGTGGTTGGCATTTATGCCAAAACCACTTACTTTCCAACCACTTGGTTTAGGTGAAACCAAATTACCCCAACTACATGGTTTTTGGTAAAACGGTAAAACCCTTTAACAAAACCAAAAAGGCTTCTCTCTCTCTTCACTCTTCACACTTGTAACACATTTTGGAAAATGAAAACCCTAGAAGCCTCCATTTGGGCGTGAGCTTCTTCCTCCCTTCTCTTTGATTTTGTTGCAAAATCAACAAAGCTAGCACTTGGAGAAATCAACTAAGGTGATAGGGAAACTACTTCAAGAGTTGGAATCATCACTTAAAGCTTGGATCTTGGAGATCTCATCTCAAAATTTTAAAGGTCAAATCCATTCAATGTAAGTAATTCCGCAACTTATTTTGAATTTATGAACATGTTTTCATGCTTATTAGATCCTTGGCATGTTCTAGGAACACTAACACACATGCCCCACACGAATATCATAAAGTGAATCTCATCCACACAACATAAACATAATGTTAGGGTTGGTGCTCAAAGTGCCAATCCGGATCATATTTATGTCCGATTCATAAATACGAACAATTCACTTTTCCATAATATTATTTATTTAATGGTAGCACCTCTTGTCTTTTATACACATATTCGATCTAATTGCGATTAGACATCTAATTATGATTAGATTGAAACTAAATCTGATTTAGTGATACGTGTATATTAGTCAAAGTCCCTAGGATTTACAACGTAGTGCGCAGTTACAACATAGTTTGTAATTGACATTAGGAAGCGTCACTATAAGTTGTATATCCTTAAATAAAGTTCCTGGTCAAGATTTACTAACATGGGTCGGTTAGCAAAATCCGCTGAGACTAGTACATGTCGTATATCGTGACTTGGCCCGATGGTTTATCCCAATAAACCATGAGTCTCAGGAGACTCATATAGATATGTAGGTGTTTATTTGATAAACACGGAATGACTCACTGAAGATTTCCTAATAGATGGTACACCAACGTCAATAAGAATCTTCTCGAGTTGAGCGAGCAAAGTGATCATTCGACTTGAGATACCACAATGGATATATGAGTTATCCTCCACACTTTGATGGCAGTCACGTTACCAATGTATTTAGATCATACCTCCACTTGTTCGTTGGGTGTGGACTGATGCTCATGATATCCAGTGCGTATCAAGATAGAATCTGTAAGTCCTGTGTACAGGGCATAGGTATCTTACACATGTTTGCGATCTAGTAAATCCATGGCCGTGGTATAACTTCGGAAGTAAGTTTCGAGTGTTATTTAGAGATCGTTTGAAAGTCGACTATATTATACCATAAGGATTTGACGTTCTTATCAATATCCCAGATATAATATGGATAGCCTGTGACAGATGGATTATACGTATGCAATGACCTCGACTTGTATAGTTTAGCGAGTTTATTCGTGGTCGTCATAATTCATAAGTGGGTGAATTATGGACACGAAATTATATTTCGTGACGGATAAACCTAAACTTAGAGAGTCCCACAATATGAAGTGTACTCGTTGAGCACTTGGGTAACGCGTTATGAATAATACCGATTATTCATAACACTTCACCGGATTAAATGAGTTAATTCGAATCGTTTAAACGGTTAAACGAAAAACACATGCATAAGGGCATTTTTGGTCAATCGTAATTATTGTGTATTTGTATTAAATACATAATTTGATTAGATACACATTAATTAATTGTCAAATGAGATTTTGACACATGTCATTAATATATGCATTTGTTTTTTAATGTAAATAAAAATATATATATAATAATAATTATATTAATTAATTATTTAGATATTTAAATGTTAAATATTTGAATAATTAAATAATATTCATATTACATAAATGTCATTCAATATGTTTAATTATTATTGATACATGTGACATGTTTTAATTAAGCTTAAGTGTTTAATGAAATTAAAATACAAAAATGACCAAAATAACCTCATCAAAGTCGGTCATTGCATTAGAAAAGAGGAAATTTTTTTCTTTTCTTGTTAATGAACACCATGGCCGAAAACGTCATCCTAAAAAAGCTCTCAAATTATACTTGATGATTCAAGATGGAAAATGAAGAAAATCAAGAAAAAAGCTTAAGGAATTAGAGGATTAAAGATAATTCTACAAATCCCTAAGTTTAGAAATTATGTTTCTTATTTCTTGATGATCTAGTGAGATCCTAAGATTTCTTATTTTCTATAAATTTGCGGTTTTTTTTGGTTTGGAAGATGAATTGTAAGGCTTTGTGCCTGTGTGAAGTTGTTTTGGATTATATTATTGTAATATTGTTTCAATTTTGTCATTTGATGATATTTGTCATTCTAGAGTTTTATGAACACTCTTGTAATGCCTAGAATTATTCTTGGGTGGTTCATTTGTGGTGACTTTGGTTGGTGTTAAGATTAATTAGATTAATGTTGGAAAATTGGATTTTAAGCATGAAAATTGATATATTTTACTTCTGGATCAGATCTAGAAATACTGTGTATTTGGAGATGAAAAATATGTCATATGAATGTTTTAGATGTGTTTTGGGTATTGGAACAATTGCCAGAATTGTTTCGGAGTTGAAATATGCGAAAACGATGAAAAACGACGTTACCAGGTGACTTTTGAGCCAACCGGGTTATGGCTGCTCAAACAGTGAATTTGTCACTTTTCGGGCATCCCATGAACTGCCCTAATACTATTGGAGCTGACCTGGGAAGCCCTCATGTTTTTTGGGTAGTCGGTTTGGTCAAAAACGTGTTTTTATACCATTTTACAGAAAAACGTTTTCGTAAAATTTTTGCGACTTTTCTTAACTATTTATGTCATTATTTGATATCGAATTAATATGTTTGGGTGAAATATGAATGAATTATTCATATTGGATATTGAATAATTTATTCGGTAATTTAAAATTTTTTTAAATTACGATTTCGCCCTAACAGCGCTTCCGCCGCGCTCTTTGCCCAAAACCCCAACACATAACACACACAAGCAATTTCTATACAGTCAAATGACACTCATCAATAGAAAATCAAATCTGATTATAATGTTCATATAGTCCACTCTGTCCACAATCAGAAATGGAAATTCGAATGCACATATCATAAGCCGATCTCATTCATTAACAGATAATAAAAGAAAAATAGAGATTCCTTACAGATAAACATATTCCTTATCAGTAACAGAAACAAAATTTAGAAGCCTTACAGACAACACATTCATTATCAGAATCAGAAATCACACTACAGACTCCATGCAGTCGTCTCATACAATATCAAAAAATTAGAATACACAAAAATAATCTTCAAAATCCAACTTATGTAGAAATAAATCTTTTTTAAATCAGAAGTTCCCAAAAACCAGAATCATCAAACTCAACAAGCGTCCATTACCCGAGTTGCGTGAAAATGCTGGGTAATGTCTGAACATGATCATGTCGACAAATGATAATGAGCCAGCCATTTTCTGATGGTCTAGACCCCAGAACAGGCGCCATAGATGGTTAAAACCCATAAAATCTTCGTACACGTACCATGGCGGAAAACGCATCGTATAAAATCCAATAAGAACGTATAAATTGAGTTATCTAAATTCTATTTTCAGAAATTTTCAGAAAAATAAAAAAAAACCAAAAGTATCATTGGAAACATAAATCGAAAGTATCGGAAGACACATAAATGAGAAGTATCATAAAATCAGAATATCAAAATATCATCATATAGATCAAAATATCATAAATAGTAAAAACTGAAGTATTCATAGCATATCATAAAATCGATCTCTGTGATCGTAATCAAATTTTAAAATCATTATTTCACAAAACCATAACAGGTGTCTAGGAACCAACTCACTGGACGAAAGGAAAAACCAGGTGTCCAATGACTAAATTACATGTACTGACCGACCATTATCTATAACACGACCATATCGACATAGGGTAACATAACGACTGTAGTCAGATGGGCAAGGCCCAATAAAATACGGACCACACATTGTGGTAAAATCTTCTTATATCAGAAGTGAAGTCAAAACTCATTGTTTATTTTCAAATGTTTCAAAGCTGGCATGAAAATCACTTCTTCCAAAAGACAAATAATCAAGAGCAACCATATACATATTGGGCTAACCAAATAATACGTATCAATCCATCATCCATTTATAATTACCTAGATTTATAAAACAATAACATCATATCACATACTTGGTTGGAAGAAGTCATACCGACGCACCTATATATGTGTGTGTGTGTATTTACCAACCATTGATAAATAACTCACACTTAAGCCTCAGAATGAACATATAGCCATATCGTATCAAAATAATATTTTACCAATTGTCATACCTAGTTGTACCAACCACCCAAAACTGTGCTATAACCAACCTAAACCCGTGGTGGTTGATACGGCTAAACTTATGTATATATTTCCTATAGAGGCAAAGAAGCAAGCAAACAAACTATACATTAAGTATTCATTACGTGGATTATTTACCAGATTTCACAAACACTTCTGATCCTAGTTGTATCTGTCAAAATAAACGGTGGAAACGATTAGACCGATGCTACTTGAAATTCTCGATTCAACTATAATAAAAATTTTGTCTTCTCGAAACAATCAAATCAAGTATGATTTCAATGATTTCATTTTCATTGCTCTCAAAATATTTATCTTTGCAAATCTAACACATCAAATCCATTTTCCAGTCAAAAACTAAAAAATCCTATGAAAAGTTCGAAATCATCTCAAACGGATCAGGAAATTTTCGGCACTATCTTGTTTCATCCAAAACCAGTCAAATACAGCTTAATATTTCATTTCAGGATCATCAGACACCTTAATTTCTCAAATTACGTATTATTAGAAAATCTTCTACAAGATCATTTGATAATACTACCGAATGATCCTGGACCCTCCGAAACTTTCTGGATTTATCTAAACATCATCATATCGTCATATTTTACTCATATACATCATTACATTCATCTAAACAAAAATACGTGCGAAATCCAAATTTATCGAAATCTCGCTAATACTACTAGATCGATGAAATTCATTCTGATTTCACCTGGATTCTATAAATAGTACAAATTTGATACATTCTAACTTATCAAATACAACACAAGTCAAAATATTAGTTTACGACACTACTAGAAGCATCCAAATACAAAACGAGAACTTGAAAATATCAAAATTTTATCAGGAGGTCTTACTGAGATTCTGAGGGCATATATGGACTCCCAACGCTCCCACGAATGCTTAGGAATTGATATAATTCAAATCGGTGCTACTGTTCACACAAAAGTTACTATTCATCATATATTTATGCCTTGATTTTCATACAACCGAGCACGAATTGGAGAAACCAACACCACCATCTTGTAGCACTCTCTGAGGGATTTGATTTGGCGGGTGGCTCGACACGTGGATCAGAAAGCAACAAACCACACATTTCTCTTCATTTTTGGCCATTCTGGCCACCACTAGGGCCGCCACCGACCATCATTGCGTTGGGGGTGAGCTGATGCCCCTCCCTTGCCGGCGCACCGCTGGTAAAAGCAACAACCAGAACACGATGGGGGGTCATGAGAGGGGTGCTTGAAACTTTTGCTCCTTTTACAAACTCACAAAACCCTGAGTATTTATAATACATTTTTAAAAAAATTACGAAATGGCCCCACGTAATTACAATCAAGTCAATGAAAATATATTCCTTTGGAAATATATATTTTGAGGCCCTTGTAGTGTGAATTTCGAAATATGTAATTATTCATCTTCAAAAGACCTTTCCAATGGATCAAGAATCAGCTCAATCGGAGTTTGTTTACTATTTTACAGTCGAAACAACAAAATTTTCTCCATATATAAAATTCGCGCAACCAATTCTTTTGAATTTCAAGATTCCCAAAGTAACGAGATTCCACTAAAAGACATTCCGACCTATTATTCAATACTTAAACTCTTACTTCCTAACATCATCTCGTTCTGCTGAACTGAGATCTGAGAAACTTCTAGAACTGTTATGAAAAATTCGGGGTATTACAAGTTTAATTAGATTATTAATTTTCCCTTAGAACTTTAAAAGAAAATTATAAAATAAGAATGTTAGTTTGGTAATCATGAACCAAACCTTAAAACTAGTAATCATATTATTAATTTAACGTTGATTTGTTTTTTTTTAAAAAAATATTAAATAACAAAATTACTTTGATAATGATAAGACAAACACTAAAACCAACTATATAAATCTCATTAACCTAATTTAGTTTCACAGATTTGTAATTTGTGACAACTTTGAATATTGTTAGGATGATGGACATTTTGTGTTATTTATTTTTAAATATTGATACATAATTATATAATATGCAATGAAATTAAATGTATCCAAAGTTTAATTCGTTTAATTTTGTTTAAATAAATCTAAATGAATTTAAACGAATCTAAAATTCGATTTAATTCATTAATTTTTACTTAAATGAATTGAATATAAATATTCGTTTATTAATCAAGCCAAATATGAATCATATCATTAGAATTTACTTATTAAACGAATCGAATATGAATTTGACATATTTTGATTTATTTAATATTTGGCACTGTAATATCCCAAATTTTTTCGAAATAGTTCTGGAAGGTTCTGAATTAAAGTCTAGGATTTGGAACTGGATGATATTCGAAAATAAGAGTTTATGTGTTAGAAAATTGGTCGGATTATTTTTAAGTGAAGCTTAGTCGCGTTGGTAAATGTGTGGTTTTGAGAACTGGTTACACGATTTCTGTTTATATCGTTATACGCATAAAAGTTTGTTATTTTGGCTATACAAATAGCAAATGGACTCTGATTGAGTTGATTCTTGAACCATTGTACTCATTTTTCCGAGATGAATAATTTTAATGTTGATCACTTTTCGAAATTTGCATTAGAAGGTCATCCAAAATGTGAAGTTTTAATAAAGCCCCATGATAGGGACCTGACTGTAATTTCGCGAGGTCAAAACGTAAATTTCTAGAATGTTTTTTTTATAAATACCCTCAAGTTTCAAAAAATGCGAAAAAAAATCAAAAGCTTCCCTGAACATACGCCCGACCTCCTTCTGGCGTTTTGGAAGTATGGCGGCACTGGTGGTCAGATAGCCACCGCTGGCCGGCGCGCCACCACAGAAAGGTGCATGTGAAGGTGGGCACGACTTGAGCCACCCACCAAATCGAAGCTTTCAGAGAGTACTACAAGTTAACGGTGATGATATTTTCATTCCGTGCACGGTTGCATGCAAACGAGAGGAGAACCGACAATGAATAGTGACCCACAAATGAAAAATAGTTTCGATCGAAATTTCATCGATTCCAACACGTACGTGGGATCGTTTGAAGTCTATATATGCTCTCAAAATATTGGTAAGACCTCCCGGTATAAACTCATTAATTTCAAGTTTATCGTTAAATGTTCAGATGTATCCAGTAGTTTTGTAGAGTAGTATAATGATAAAAATTAATTTTTTGGAGTATGAGTATATTGAATATGTCTATTTGGTAAAATTCGAGTGAAAGCATAATGAATTAGATTAATCCAATGGGTCATGTAGGTTTCCGATTAAAGTGAATTTTTCGTGTATTGATGTGTTTTTAATCGTAATGATAGATATGAAATATATATGATGAAACAATAATGCTTAGATAAATCTGGGTAGGTTTGGAGGGTTGAGGACCCTTCTGTAGCGTTTGCGGAGATTTTTTTGGAAGATTTTCCAAAAACAAGTAAATCGATGATTTAAGTTAACTTGTAGCTTGGATTAATTTGTAATGATGTTTTAAGATTATTGAAACTGGAATCATTGAGATTGGACTTAATCTGATTATCCCGGGAAGATCCGAAATTTTATCAAAGTTAAGATGAAGATTCTGTAAAAGTCACGATTCTTAAGGCTTTCGCCATTTGTTTTGATGGATGTAATTAGGACCTGGATTGCTTACGAAGCTAAGTAAGTAACCCATGCGACGAGTACTTGAATGCTGATTCGTGTTTATATATATATATATATATATGTATGTATAAATGATTGAAGTGTTTATGATAAAATGAGGATAATAGAAGATGGTTTTGAGAACCGAGTTTCAAGGTTATGAATAGTTAAGTTAATCGACCATCACATGTACGAAGTTTTGCTATTGATATGATATGAAGTAAGATGTTACATTAGGTTAATGTCTATATGTATTCATATACGTCAGTGTATGACTCGTAATGATATGCATATGTATGTGTGAATGAACATGTATATGTATATGTACAAGTATATGAACACGTATTTGTATATGTATGGGATGATAAGATACGTATGATTTAAGTGTATAAAGTTGGTAAAGAGAATAAGTTATGATTTATGTATTTATAATAACACATGTGGATGTGCGTTATAGGATAAGTTTGTTATTGACTAATACATACGATTTAGTTTAATAGAGGTTTGATTGATAATAAGTTAAGTCTTTCTTAGGTAATAGAAGTACATGATTGATATGATATGTATATGAATGGAAATGTATATTTGGTAAGATAGTGTATCAATAATTTTAGCTAAGAATTCTGAAATAGAATATGTTTGATTGAAAGGTAAATGATGTAAGGACTGTTAAAGGCTATGGTATCTGAATTCGAATAAATAAGTATATTCGTATGTTTGATGTATATACATATGTGTATGACTATTCTGATGATAAAATAGTATTTTCCATGTATGTGCTTGTGTATGAGAAACTGTGCGATGAGTTTGTGTTACATGATATGTGTGTATGTTTAATTAGCTGTTGATTTTGTGGTGTAGTAGTCGAGCTGGTTAGGAATCCGTTCGGATGACATTCATCTCATACCTATTCTAAAATAGGTAATGAGTTCCGTACGAGAATTGTATGTCTAATCCATCCATACTTATGTATTGTTTGGTTGTGTTATGATATTTCGACTTTTATGAATGCTTCGTTAACGATTACAAGATGGTTGTATGTATGTTTGAGAGTATATGTATGTATGATAAATCTCATGATAAGTATGGACTGTGTGTTTGTGTGGAATGAAATAATGACTTGAAAACCAATATGAATATAAGATGTTATAAGTGTGTTTACTAAGTATGTTATTGTATGTACGTATATTGTGAAAGAGACTTAATATGGTTGTAAACTTCTAGTGTTAGACATGTCTCCAAGTAAGAATTCTGATGTTGGATTTGCATGAATATAAGAGGTGTGAGCTATGATTCCTGAATTGATATGTGTGAATGTATACAAGTAATGAATGTTAAGTTATCGTAAGGCCATCAGAGTTGAAGAATGTATATTTTGAATTGAAGAAAGTATGTTTGATTTATCGATTTGATGATATTTCAAATATGTTTAATCGAAATAAAATATAAGAAATCTAACTCTACATCTCATATGATGGAAATGATTTCGATGTAAATATGTAGATATGAGAATTTGAAATGGGTAAACTATAAAGGATAATAAAAAGTTGATAATTTGAACTCATAATAACTTAATAATTCTGAAAAACTTATGATGTGTTTAACTTGTATGTTTTGTTTGTAGTATGAGCATGGTTACTTACTGAGTTTTATAACTTACACCAAACCAGTTTGTAGTTTTGTAGGTTGGCTCCAGACAGGTCAACCATATCAACTTTGAAATTCATGCTCGAGACACTGATTACCCAAGTTGCAGTCACCCTCGTAAGTTTCTTGGGAGAAGTCTTATAGGTTTAGGTTATTTGGTTATTATGTTGTTGTTATGATGAGCACGCTATTTTGTATTAATTAGTTCAAATTTGGATTGTTTATGTTGTAGTGGGCATATAGACTATGAGTGTTGATTGATGATGTGGGCACAGAGCCATTGAGTGTTGAGTTTGAGTTTGATGTGTTTTTTATGGACAATAGGTCATTTTATATGTTTGATCTATTACAGGTTTCATTTTGATGCTGGACTGTGATCCATATTGTCCAGTTTTAGGACACATCATGTCCGTTTTTATGTAAATTTGGAGCCTTATGGAGATGGGTTAATTATGTCTCATACTGGTAACACATTGCCTTTAGCGAGGTGTTATAGGCACCAATTCAAATAGTTGATTCATTTTGCAACATCTAGTTGCCATTAGCTAGTAGACTAGTTGGCCATATATATTTATTAGTGTAAGTATGATATAATTAGTTACCTGAATTAGAATCTTAATGTATGACAAAAAATAATATAATTATGGAAACTGATTTCGGTCGAGGTCCACAATCAAGAAAGTGAGCTGAGGGGCACGAACGAACCAGCAAAACAAGAGTAGAGCGAAAGAGGAGGTTATTGCCCACCGGTGTGGTGGAAGCCGTAGGCACTTTGACGCTCAAGTTAGCCTAAGGGCGAATGAGTTCAAGATGAAATGGTTAAAGTCTATGTAATACCTCAACCACAGATTCTCTAGCCGTGAGGGCAGTGTATTGGAATAATGTCTTGATGATAGGAGTAGTCTCCAGGAGAAGATACCTCTCTATTGCTTCGTCTTCTTGTTTTGTAGGTTCCCTGATGCGGGGTCTCTATTCTGCCCGTTGGAGTATTCTTCAATGATGGTTTAATTCAGGTGATTTATGCCTAATAACTGACGATCGTATTTCTCCTTCGAAACTGTCGACTTCATGATGATGTTTATGAATTCAGATTCTCTTCTTGATTTTCATAAATGGTGTCCATTGGCTCTTTTTATGTTAACGAGTTTGGCCCCGTGAGGCGGCCCGTGGATCTACTAATGGGCTCCAGGTTTAGTGGTTGGCCTTGTGGTAAATGTCAATTTTATCCCTGGGCCCAATTTTGGCCCGTACAGTTTGTCCCATACACTCTAAGTCTGGAAGTCCTAGACTTGGGGAGTACCTTCGAGTCTGTCGAATGAATCAAGATATGGATAACTATTTCACTGATCTTGGCATTGGTCTAGAGCTAATCCAGATGACGTCCCGTCATACAGTCGGGAGGAGGAAGAATTCAGGTCTTCTTTCACTTTCGACAATAGCCCAGGAGGTGTCCTTGGTTTGTTTGAAACTGTCGAAGGCTTTTCGGGTATTAACCTTGATTGACATGTCGTATAATGTAGGGGGACTCACATCTTTAGCTTGTGATCCGTGTGAGCTTATGGGGAATTTCCTATGCGGACTGAACCAGTCAATGGTTTTAGGAGATATTTCACTCGACATGTAGTACAAAGATAGTGAAAACCATATTTCTATTTGATTCGACGAGAGTCCTTAGGGGTATGTCCCCGGTCGACTTAACCAGATGGTGTTTTAGGAGTAATCTCATTCGACTTATCGTATGAGGCGAGTGAATTTCATGATTCTATTTGACTCGACATGAGTCATCAAGGATATGTTCCTGATCGACTGAACCAGATGGTGGTTCAGGAGTAATCTCACTCGACTTGTCATATGAGGCGAGTGAGGCGAGTGTATTCCATGATTCTATGACTCGGCATGAGTCATTAGGGGTATGTAATTGGTCGACTGAACCAGATGGTGGTTCAGGAGTAATCTCACTCGACTTGTCGTATGAGGCGAGTGAGGCGAGTGTATTCCATGATTCTATGACTCGACATGAGTCATTAGGGGTATGTAATTGGTCGACTGAACCAGATGGTGGTTCAGGAGTAATCTCACTCGACTTGTCGTATGAGACGAGTAAGGCGAGTGTATTCCATGATTCTATGACTCGATATGAGTCATTAGGCGTATGTCCTTGGTCGACTGAACCAGATGGTGGTTCCGGAGTAATCTCACTCGACTTGTCGTATGAGGCGAGTGAATTCCAAGATTCTATGACTCGACATGAGTCATCAGGGGTATGTCCCTGGTCGACTGAACCATATGGTGGTTAGAAGTAATCTCACTCGACTTGTCGTATGAGGCGAGTGAATTCCAAGATTCTATGACTCGACATGAGTCATCTGGGGGATGTCCCCGGTCGACTGAACCAGATGGTGGTTTAGGAGTAATCTCACTCGACTTGCCGTATAAGGCGAGTGAATTCCATGTTTCTATGACTCGACAAGAGTCATCAGGGGTATGACCCCGGTCGAATGAACCAGATGGTGGTTCAGGAGTAATCTCACTCGACTTATCGTATGAGGCGAGTGAATTCCAAGATTCTATGACTCGACATGAGTCATCTGGGGGATATCCCCGGTCGACTGAACTAGATGGTGGTTCAGGAGTAATCATACCCGACTTGTCGTATGAGGCGAGTGAATTTCATGATTCTATTTGACTCGACATGAGTCATCAAGGATATGTTCCTGGTCGACTGAACCAGATGGTGGTTCAGGAGTAATCTCACTCGACTTGTCATATGAAGCGAGTGAATTCCATGTTTCTATGACTCGACATGAGTCATCATGGGTATGTCCTTGTTCGACTGAACCAGATGGTGGTTCAGGAGTAATCTCACTCGACTTGTCGTATGTGGCGACTGAATTCCAAGATTCTATGACTCGATATGAATCAACTGGGGGATGTCCCCGGTCGACTGAACAAGATGGTGGTTCAGGAGTAATCACACACGACTTGTCGTATGAGGCTAGTGATTTCCTAAAATGTCGTGTCGAGAGGTCGCTACTATGGTACCTATATTTTATTAGGTGTTAAGTCGAATGGCGAGTAGATACTGCGTCAAGCCTTGTATAGATGTTGTGTCGAATCGATATTCCAAAGGTATTGATCTTACGTTTGAGGTGGTGTCGAATGATCAAACAACTCGAAAAAGTGGTTGCTTAAATGTCGAATCAACCTCTGACTTTATGAGTACATTACATGTATTTAGATTTCTGATGTTGTCGTGTCAAACGGGGAAGCACAAATGAAATTTATTGACATTGTGCTGAGTGCACAACATCTAATTGTGACAAGCCTGATTGTAATTCTTTTCTCCATTCGACGATACCCGATAGAAGGATTCTGGATCTTCCACGTGTCATTAGATGCAGTAAAACCTAATGCAAATAGTGAGGCGTCCATTTGGCGGGAATTTTGGCGCCAAATTTTAGGTTGCGTGTATAAATGAGCTTTGGGTGTTTCATTTCGCCTCATTCGGAAGTCGAGTAAGGGGTGCTCTCAAGTGTTTCAAGGTATTCTTCGAAATCTTCCTCTTGTTCTTCATTTCTTTAAACATTCATAGTGATTATTCAAGCTGTTCTTAGGTAAATTTGGCTGTTTGATTTTTAGGTTTGTGTGATTTGTTTTAAACTTGTGTTTGTGGGTTTTAATCATTAGGAGGTAGGTTACTAGGGAGTTTAGTTGTTTTTAAGCTTGTCGTTTGGAAGATGTCGAGTGGAGAATCTTTAGGTAGCTTAGGTGCCAAGATTGATAGTTATGT
The DNA here is from genome assembly GCA_019454045.1 of Zanthoxylum bungeanum. Taxonomy (NCBI): domain Eukaryota; kingdom Viridiplantae; phylum Streptophyta; class Magnoliopsida; order Sapindales; family Rutaceae; genus Zanthoxylum; species Zanthoxylum bungeanum. The sequence goes on along the minus strand of SKCR01008813.1, from coordinate 45,981 downwards.
CGAGTCGTCAAGGGAAACCAAGGAATCATAAAGTGAGACCAAGGAGGATGTAGAGTATAAAGATCGGTCGTACCAGAAGTTGATCGAGGGTGGCGTAGTTACCTTGGCTAGGCCTTCTCAAGAAACCCCTACTGAGGCCATACCATTAAGGTTTTTGCCCGCAGTTGGGGAGCCGAGTGAATTTCCATGTACGAGTGAACCCACTAACTTACTACCAAAAAATCCTGCAAGTCGAATGACTGGGAAAGTGTGTTTCACTAATTCTTTCCCAGTCATTCGACTTGCATGATTTTTTGTAGTAAGTTACATGAGGGAACTCAGCTGTATGTATAGGTTCCCTAATTCTTTGGAACTCCGGGTGCCTTCGTCGAATGAAAGAATCGATTACAATGTTCCTGGGTGGATGAGATTCTATGTACGTCCAATTTTATAGGGCTGAGGTTTCCTATTCCGAGACTGGTTTGGGAGGTTTTGGATCATTTCGGAGTTGCTCCTTCACAGCTGATGTCAAATGAGTGGAGGATTTTATTGTCGATTGAATGTTTGTCTTTCGAATTGGGAGTACTTTTTGAGGTAAAGGATGTTTTAGAGACGTATTACTTGAAGGAGCATTTAAAGGAGAAAGGAAGATATACATTGATCATTCGTCAAAGAAAGACGCATTTAGTTACTGGATTGCCGACTAATGATAGGGGAAATTGGCAGTCTTATTATTTCTTTGCAAAGGGTGAAGGTATATTTGGATCGACCGGGGCTGGTCGAATCCCAGAATTTTGGTGTTTGTCGAGTGAGTAACGTACTTTTGCTTAATTTCAATTTTTGAGTCATACTTGTGTCTTTGAATAACCATGTTCTTGTTGTTGCAGATCCTCTACGAAACAAGTCATTCATCACGACTGCACGTACAATCTCCAACACCAAAGCCATTATGTCCCTGTCGGCCGAAAAAATGGATTGTAAAACTATTTTAACGGAAAAGAGGTTAAGGTCGACTCCGTTGTGGAAGGAAATCTATCATTGAGAAGAAGGTAAGGTTATGGCCTCATGTAACGACGTTTTATCCATAATAAATTGTAGATGGTCGTGTCAAAAGTTATATGGAGGCTATAGATATCGAGAGCCCCTAAAACCCGAAGAATTTTTATGCGCAGAGGAAATGATGGCTGGGCCATTCACCGTAGCTTCACTCGACGAAATGAAGAGCCAGAAGAAGTCAAGGAAGCTGAAGAAAAAAGATCTAGAGGCTGAAAAAGAGGCTGGGCCTCAACAAAGAGAAGTTGTTTCAAGTGAGGGTGCCGCAGAGAAAGTGAAGTCGACTGCAACGATTTCTGCGGGGAAGAAAAAGAAGTCTTTCGCTGAAGCGGAAGTGGAAGAGGACTCTGATAACCTCATCTTAAAGGTTCTACGAGAGTCGACTGCAATATCTGACCCTTCAAGCATTGACTCATTCGTGGAAGGGCTTCTTTTTGAAGGGGATGAAGTAAGGTTGGCACAAATTGGCCCGGTGGAGGCCATGAAGAAAGCCATCGCATTAAATTATCAAGTGAGTAGAGCTACTATTTTTTTTGTCGAATGATGTTCTGACTCGACTTCATCAAGCACTGGAATGTAGTCTATTCATGCGGAAGAATATGGAATCCAATCAAAGGAGAATCAAAGTCCGTGCTGGTCGCTTCTCAAAGAAATGAAAGAGGACTTGAGAAAGAACTGAAGGAAGTTAAGGCTGTTTTGAGGTTGGAGAAAGAAATGGCCGAGCTGACAATCGATAGCTACAAAGAAGGTTTCGAGAATGTAAAGAAAGAAAATGAATTACTGTTAGAGCAAATGGAGGACATCGTCATCGACTCCATGATGAGAAACAAATGTGATTTAATGAGGGAATTTGTAGCTGGAAAACACGTAGACTGGAAGCCTGAGAAGTGGATTAGAGAATATGAAAGGCGTGAGGCCGGTTCCTCTTCTTCGACGGAGGACGATGGTGAAGAGAAAGGGTAGGAGGTCGAGTCGAAGAAGGATGAGGTGGAACAAGATGCACTTGCTGTTGTTGAAACGAAAGAGGTCGAAAAACATTTAGAGGGAGAAAAAGTCATTCCGGAAGCTGTCGAAACTCAAGATGATGTTCCTGCCAAGCTTCCTACGGCTACCGACGAAGCACCAGACAATGTCTTAGAAGTTCAAGGGTTTGAAATTAATTTTGAATTTTTTGTATGAAGTTTGAATTAGTGGTTTAATAGGAAGGCGGAAAGCCTCAATTGAACAATCGAGTTTTGTATGTGTCAAATATGTCGTATGATATTCTATTGAATGGTCTTTTGATTTGTTGTACAAATATCGACTGATATTTTAATGAACAATCTTTTATTGCAATTAGTCGAACGACTTCTACAGATTTCCTTATTTCATTCTTAAAATTACTATCAGAAAATATAATTGCAAACAAACAAACCACAAACATAAGTGTTACCGGATGAATCTCTTAAGATGCACAGCGTTCCAACTGTTGAGCACGAGAGTCCCCTCTATAGTCTGTAGTTTGTAGGCTCATTTCCCGTCAACTTTCGTGACGAGGTAAGGGCCTTCCCAATTTGGACCCAACATCCCGTCTCCAATTTCCTTGGTGTTCTGGAACACTCTCCGTAGGACCCAATCTCCAGCCTTGAAAGTCCTACTCCTAACATTTTTGTCGAAGTATCTGGCCATCCTTTGTTGATAAGTGGCCAGTCGAATGGAAGCTCGGTCTCTTATCTCTTCAATCGTGTCGAGATTGAAATTCATCAGTCGTTGATTGTTTTCTTCGTTGAGCCATTGGTAGCGTGTTGAAGGGATGACTTCTTCAGTTGGAATGACTGCTTCCGTTCCAAATGCTAATGGGAAAGGAGTTTCGCCTGTCGAATACCTCATCGTTGTCCTGTATGACCATAACACCCCTGGTAGTTCATCCGCCCATGCGCCATTAGTCTTCTCCAACCTCTTCTTCAAGGTGTTTATGATTGTCTTGTTGGACGATTCGGCTTTACCGTTTGCTTGTGGAAAGCATGGTGTCGAAAAGTTCAATTTTATGCCACAGTACCTGTAAAAGTTTTGAAAGTGATGGCTGATGAATTGAGAGCCATTGTCAGTCACAATTTCTCTTGGTATGCCGAACCGACAAATGATGTTTTTTCATACGAATGTTTGAGCTTCTTTGTCACGTACTCTAGCGAATGTTTCGGCTTCTATCCACTTTGAGTAATAATCTGTCATAACAAGCATGTAGACTCGTTGGCCAGGCGCGGTTGGGAGTTTTCCTATTATGTCCATTCCCCACTTCATAAAAGGCCATGGAGATATAATGGGATTTAGTCTCTCTGGTGGAAGATGAGAAACTGGTGCAAATCTCTGACATTTGTCACACTTTTTAGTGAATTCTGTGGAGTCAATTCTCATTGTCGGCCAATAATACCCAGTCGAATGAGCTCAAAGAGCCAGGCTCCTGCCATCAGAATGGTTCCCACACTCCCCTTCATGTAACTCTGTCAACACATACTGTGCTTCGTTGTGTGTTAGGCACTTCAAATAAGGTCCTGTGAAAGATCTTCTTAGTAGCTGTCCGTCGAACACAACGAACCTTGCAGACTGTCTCTGGACTTTTCTGGTTTGCACTTTGTCGTCTGGAAGTGAGCCTGTTTGTAAATACTCGACTATATATGTCATCCAGGTGTCGACCGAATCGACCGCTGCAACAACTGTTTCTTCCTTCCAAATTGCCCGCCAGCACAAATATACTACATGAATTGTTCGTGGTTTGTTCCCCTCCATCGTCGATCTGAGGGTTGCCAATGCATCTGCCTGAGAATTTTCATTTCTTAGGACTTGGGTAATGGAAAATTTCTCAAATGTCGATCGTATATCGTTTACCTTTTGTAAGTAGGATGCCATCGCTTGACCTCTGGCATGATAAGATCCTTCGATCTGGTTGACTATGAATTGAGAGTCGGATTTCACTTCTATCTCCTTAGCCCCCAGTTCTTTAGCTAATAATAACTCTGCGATCAATGCCTCGTACTCTGCTTCATTGTTGGTAACTCTAAAACCGCATTTGATTGCCTGTTGCAAAGTGTCACCTGTCGGGGTAGTTATCATGATTCCAAGACTGCAGCCTTTCTTGTTGCTGGACCCGTCGACTGCTAACTTCCAAGGTATTGTCAGCTAAATGGAGTTGACCTCAGTTTCAGCCACTGCAAGGATATCGAGGGCGAAGTCGGCCATAAAATCTGCCAGTGCTTGAGATTTGATGGCGATCCTAGGCTGGTAAGCTATGTCGTGTTCCCCAAGTTCAATTGCCCACTTCATCAATCTTCCTGACAATTCTAGTTTATGGAGTATACTTCTTAAAGGATACGTCGTGTACACAGTGATCAGGTGTCCTTGAAAGTAAGGTCGGAGTTTTCGCGCGACTGTGACAAGGGCGAAAACCAATTTCTCCATCAACGGGTAGCGTGATTTTTCTCCCAATAATGCTTTGCTTACGTAGTAGACTGATTGTTGAGTTCCTGACTCATCTTTCACTAAAACTCCGCTAACCGCGTGTTCTGAAACTCCCAAATAGAGGTAGAGTCACTCATTGTCGTGTGGTTTCGTCAATAAGGGAGGTGTAGTGAGGTACCGTTTGAGTCCTTTTAGTGCTTCCTCACAAATAGGAGTCCATTCAAAGCTGTTTGCCTTCTTCAAAGCTGAAAAGAACAAAAAACTCTTATCTGTTGATTTGGAGATGAACCTGTTTAACGCGGTGATCCTCCCGGTCAGTCGCATGACGTCCTTCGGGCTGGAAGGAGATGGAATGTCGAGGATTGATCTAATCTGGTCTGGATTCGCTTCAATTCCCCTTCGAGTGACAACGTACCCCAAGAATTTCCATGAGGCTACACCAAACGCACACTTAGTAGGATTCAATTTCATTCCGTACATGTCCATGATGTCGAAGGCTTCTTCCAGATGATTAAGGTGTTGCTCCGATTTGATGGACTTCACCAGCATATCGTCTATGTAAACCTCCATTGTCTTCCCAATCTGATCGTCGAACATCTTATTGACCAGTCTTTGGTATGTTGCTCCCGCATTTTTTAAGCCGAATGGCATGACCTTGTAACAAAAAATCCATCGGTTTATGACAAAGGCTGTCTTCTCTTGATCTTCTGGATGCATGAAGATCTGGTTGTAGCCCGAATACGCATCCATAAAGCTTAATAACTCATGCCCTGCTGTTGGATCGACCATTGAATCGATATGTGGCAGTGGGAACGAGTCCTTTGGACAAGCTTTGTTCAAATCTGTAAAGTCGATGCAGACTCTCCACTTTCCATTCTTTTTCTTCACAACAACAACATTCGCAAACCATTTCGGAAATTATACTTCTTTAACTGCTCTGTTCTGCAATAACTTCTGAATCTCTTCGTCAATGATTCGTTCCTTTCTGGGGTGAACTTTCTTCTTTTCTGCCTAATTGGGGTGTGGTCTGGATCCACATGTAATTCGTGAGTAATAAGATGCGGATCGATTCCAGTAATGTCTTTGTGAGACCATGCAAAACTATTGTGTCGCGTCTTTAATAATTCAATTAGGTCGGCCCTTAGTTTGGGATCTAAGTCATCTCCAACTAATGCCTTGTGATCTGTAAACTGAGAGTGAATCTGGACCTCGTCAAGCTTCTCTATATTTGGTAGAGTCAGTTCCGGAACACGAGGCCCAGTCTGTAATTGCTACGCTGACTAGGTTTTCACCTTCAAAGTCGTCTGGAGTAGCTTCTTGACGCCAATCTATCACCTTTAATTCTTGAACTCCCCACTTGGTAGGGAATCTTATTACCTGATGGTAAGTAGACGACACAGCCCTCATGTCGTGAATCCAAGGTCTGCCCATGATCAGATTGTAGGCTGAAGGGCTGTCTAAGACCATAAATGTGGTCATTCTGTTGACTCCGGCTACGTAGACTGGGAGTGATATTTCCCCCATGGTGAATTTTTGTTCTCCGCTAAACCCAATCAGTATTGTCGTCCGCCGGTTTACTTTATCCAGCTCGGCCCGCATATCAGCAAGGGCACTTGTGAAAATTATATTAGGTGAGGAGCCTGTGTCAGTACTCGTTTGATCATAAAGTTAGCCACCTGCAAGGAAATAACTAAAGTGTCATGGTGGGGATTTAAATTATGTGAATCCCCGTCGTCTGGAAACTCTATTATCGAATCCGTGAAGACGTTTTCCACAGACATCGAGGTATGTAAAGTATTATTTTCCAGAGCCCTTGAATGTCTTTTAGCCGCCGAATATGTTGCTCCACTGATTCCCGATCCTCCTGAAATGACATTAACGGTGTTATTAATTGGGGGTGGTGGGGTTGGAATTTCTCCTTGACCATCTCTCTCGTCCCTTCGCGCCAAGGTTGCTTTCCCTTTATCAGTGAGCAAATCCTCCAGGAAACCCTTGTTTAGTAGCTCCAGAACTTCTAATCTCAAAGCCACACATTCCGCTGTCGTATGACCATAGTCCCTGTGGAACTCACATCACTTTCTAGTGTCCTTTTTGGTCGAATTGTCCCTGGAGCGTGGAGACCACTTTACTTCATTCCTCATCTTCTTAAGCACAGAGACCAGTTCCCCGGGAGAAATCGTAAAGTTGTAGTCCGGTAGCCTGGGTTTGCTTGTTAGCAGCTCCTCCCTACTTTTGTATGGCCTTTGTCATCTGTCAATACTTTTTTAGAAATGTCGTCGTTCTCTGCTTGGTTGGTTCCTCCATTCCTTGTGAGAGTGGATATCCATATCGTGTCGCCTGGGAGCAGCAAGCCTTCGGTCCACTCGCGCATTCGCAACATCTTCCCTTCTTTTATTTCTTTTATCTTTTTCCCACCTTATTTCTACCTGGGCCCGAGCCTTGACCTGGTCCATTGTGTAACACCAGAACTTCGTCAATTTCTTGTAGAGCCCACTGTCATAAAGTAGTCCGTTCCGGAAGACTTCGACTGCTGTAGGCTGGTGGAGATCCGGGACAGTAATTCTCTCCCGATTGAACCAGGCCACGTAGCTCCGCAATGACTCTCTCCCTCTCGGCTGTACAGAATTAAGGTCGCCTGAAGTCTTTTCTAATTTGCATGAACTTGCAAAGTGTTGCACGAACTTGTCAGCTAGTTCTTGTAGGACTCGATAGACCTGTAGGGTAGGTTAATGAACCAAGTAAGGGCAGGTCCCGCCAGAGTCTCCCCAAAGTATCTACACATTCCTGCCTCCCACTGACTTGGGGACAAGCCGGTTGACATCATCTTGTACTTGTAGTGTATTATGTGGTCGTCTGGATCAGCAGACCCATCATATGGCTTCATTTCTGGTGGGCTGAATTTCCGGGGCAAATCAACAACAACAATTGACTCCACAAACGGGGTATCAGAAATTGCCCCAGCCCTACTTTTCCTGACTGGTAGGCTTACCCTTGGTAGTCTTGACATTATTGCTTCCTTGAATTCAATCATTTCCCTTCTGATAGAGGTAACGATTTGTTGGGATGGATCAATGAGAGAGTTTGGCTCTTGCGAAGTAGGCTGGTGATTGTTGTTTGGCCCATCCGTCATGGGCGGGATTGTTGGATTGCTTCTGTCGTCTGGATTACTGGTTTGGCCTTGAGTATTATGCTGGGGATTGGATGATAACTGCTCCATTTTTTTCTTTAGACTGTCGTTGGAGTTTCACATCGTTAGATTCTCCTCTTCAAGGGTTTGCAGTCGTTCTTGGAGCATCGCAAGTGGTGCCATTAAGGGATCCAGGTTTTGTTCATTACTTGAGGCCATTTCTGACTGTTTTGTTGGTGTGTCTTACTTTTGCAAAATCCGCTCGTTAGCCCCACGGTGGGCACCAAATTGTGGAAACTGATTTCGGTCGAGGTCCACAATCAAGAAAGTGAGCTGAGGGGCACGAACGAACCTGCAAAACAAGAGTAGAGCGAAAGAGGAGGTTACTGCCCACCAGTGTGGTGGAAGCCGTAGGCACTCCGACGCTCAAGTTAGCCTAAGGGCGAATGAGTTCAAGATGAAAGGGTTAAGGTCTATGTAATACCTCAACCACAGATTCGCTAGCCGTGAGGGCGGTGTATTGGAATAATGTCTTGATGATAGGAGTAGTCTCAAGGAGAAGATACCTCTTTATTGCTTCGTCTTCTTCTTTTATAGGTTCCCTGATGCGGGGTCCCTATTCTGCCCGTTTGAGTCTTCTTCAATGATGGTTTAATTCAGGTGATTTATGCCTGATAACTGACGATCGTATTTCTCTTTCGAAACCGTCGACTTCATGATGATGTTTATGAATTCGGATTCTCTTCTTGATTTTCGTAACTGGTGTCCGTTGGCTCTTTTTATATTAACGAATTTGGGCCGAGAGGCGGCCCGTGGATCTACTAATAGGCTCCAGGTTTAGTGGTTGGCCTTGTGGTAAATGTCGATTTTATCCCTGGGCCCAATTTTGGCCAGTACAATAATTTTATTACATTACGATCTATGTAATCTTTCAAGCTTTTGATTAGTATTGCGATATTGTAATTTTATTTTATATTAAAAAATAATTACGGTATTTTTTTTTAACATTTTTATGGTAAGTAAAAGATACAAATTATTATATTTTTCAAAACTCGACTTTTAAAAGAAATCACGATTACCAAATACTTGAAATTTATATTTTTGAAGAAAATCACAATTTTATTATTTTAGTACAAATCAAATGACAATACTAAAACAAGACCTAAATGAACTTTGTGATGGCACAATCTAAAAATTAGACTCAAAATGAATTGGATATACATTTAAATAATGAAAGAAAATTAACCTCTAAAATGCACACCTACACAAAAGGATTTAAACCTTTAAACTTAGGAGTAAGACAGAAAATTTCATCACTGAACCAAAGAATGTTTTACAACATAATTACAAAAAAAGAATCTAGCTAGTTGGGGGTTTGTTCTTTAATTCTAATGCTGCTTAATTGTTACTTTGACTAAACATGATGAAGTCTTCAAGGGGCGTGATTTGGTGGTGTATGACTACTACAACACAATAGACCTTTAGCGTCCAAACATTTAGCGTCAAAATTTTTTTCGACGCCAATAAACGCTTTAGCTTCGAAATTTATATTCGACGCTGAAGGTTCCAACCTTTAGCGTTGAATATAAATTTCGACGATGAAGGTTCTAACCTTTAGCGTCGAACTTAGATTCGTCGCTAAAAATTATATTTTAGTGTCGAAATAATTATTTGACGCCAAAGGGTTGACGCTTTAGCGTCGAATTTCTATTTCTACGCTAAATGTTCCATCATTTAACGTCAAAAAATTATTTGGACGCTAAAGGTTGAACATTTAGTGTCCAAATATTATTTGATGCTAAAAGTTCGAATCTAAATTTCGACGCTAAAGCTTAATTTTAAATTTTTCGAATTCCCCCTTAAAAAATTTGAATTTATCGCCTAATAAATTCAAATTTAAATTTTGACATTTAGCGACGAAATTTTCGACGTTAAAGGAAATATTCCCGCTATTTGAGGATTTTTAGCGACGAAATCCTATTTCATTGCTAAAGGTTTTTTTTTTTGCCTATAAATTCATTTGCTCTTTCATTTCTCCTATTCTCACTTTCTTTCTCTCATACTCTTATTTCATCTCTAAATTTATGTTTTCCTTAAATATTTTGTTTGTTTGTTTGTTTTTTTTTTTTGTTTGTTTTTTTTTTGTTTGTATTTTATATTAACATCTAATATTTATTTATTTATTTATTTTTGTAGGGGAATATGAAGATGAAGAAATGGTGAAAATGATGATAATGAAGAAAATGAAAAATAAATGAAAGTGAGGATGAAAAATATGAAAGTGAAGATGGAAAATTGTATTTTATCATTGTATTTTATCATTATATATATATATATATATATATATATATATATATATATATTTTTGTGATAAATTTTGTAATTTTAGTTTTATATCAATAAATATATCATTTTATATTATGTTATTGTGATAAATTTTGTAATTTTAGTTTTATATCAATAAGAATATCATTATTATAATTTTATAATAACAAAATTGTAATAATTTTTATAACAAAATTAATTACTTTTGTAATGAAATTAGTTTGAAATTAATTTGTAGTAATAATATTCTTATACCTTTTAGCGTCGAAATATTTGACGCTAAAGGTAATAAAATGATACGTATTTTTTAATATTATATCACATTTAGCGTTGAATATTTCGACGCTAAAGGTCAACTTCTTGGCGTCGAAAATAGTCGTCGCCAAATACATGTTTTAGCGTCGAAATATTTTTGACGTAAAATGTTGTACTTTGGCGTTGAAATTTTTTATTTCGACGCTAATTGTCTTTCTCGTTCATGTTTTAACGTCGAAAATTTTCGACACTAATAATATTTAGCGTAAAAAATTTGTACTTTAGCGTCGAAAAATTTCGACGCTAAAGACCTTTTTTTTGTAGTGGACTCAGAATCTCATCTTGAGGTTATGAGTTCAAATTTAGGGAGTGTGTTTCTTGTAAGAACTTGTGACAGCCGGAGGTTTTATTTGCTCCGCTTAAAACTGAAAGGGATGATTTGAGATTTCCAACTATTAAAAAAAAATGATGAAGGGTTGATGGACCACCACTTGACCTGTAAAATCTCATCCGTATCCAAAATATGTATTTATTATTACATAAACTTCCATTATAATATTTTTCACATATATCAATAAATGAATGTTGTCAAACACAAATGGACAAATAATGGCGTATGACCAAAGGTGTTGTAATTAAAAAAAAAAAAAATCACTTTCTATATTAGTTAGTAATGGGCCATGAGTACAGTTATTTAAATTATTTAGGAAGGTCGTGTTTCTTGCCAGTCTATGACATTGTCAATGAGCAACGACCCCGTAATAGGTATAATAAATAGTTATTATTATTTTTTTAAATCGTTATAAATCCCGCCGCCATACCACCCATTTTGAATTTAAGCGAAATAAGTAAAATTTTCAACTATCCTAAATTTTTATAAAAAAAACACTCCCTGGATTCGAACCCAATATCTATAGGTTAGATCCTAACCCTACACCACCATATCATGCCATGATTAGTTGTAATAATTTTTTCAAGAGTTTATAGTTATATAATATTACTCATTATAAAATAAATATGATTCAAATCCTAAAATATAAGAAAAAAATAAAATAATTGCGTTAACATTTAATCCAATCATATATCAAAATGATATTAAGTTAAAAACTGAAAAATATAAATAAATAAATAAATAAAAAATTATTGTTAGACTTTAAATTGAAGAGAGCAGTAGAAATTCTTAAAGAAAGGGTTTAGTCTTACAGTGACTAAAGCGAAGGTTGTGGAGCATGGTTAAAGCTCTAAATTTAAGAAGGTGGGCGAAAAGGTCAAGTTAGGACTAAATAGAAGAATCGATTGGAAGCCAACAAATTTCTAAGACAAACACTTCAATTGTGATAAGATGGGTCACAAAAGCTTCTAAATTACCAAAGAAAAAATTAAAATAAAGTTAGAATGTTTTTGATATTGTTGACGGTTGATTTTGGTCTCAGGGTAATATGAGAATATCACCTCCGAGGTAATCCTCCTTCAACGGTGAATTTGTTTGGTTAAGGGGGACCAAAAGCAAATTTAGCGAGAGACGAAAAAACACAGCAATCGACAAAGAGATTTAACATGGTTCGGTGGATCTTGGGATCCGACCTACGTCCACGGACAAGAACAGGATAGTACTTTTTATTACTTAAATATGCTTCTTGGATCTCTTTCTTTGCCTTAACAAATCAGAGCTTGATGATTCTGATCACTAACTTTGATGATGATTTTTTTTTTGATGCCTTTTACACATGCTCTACCTCCTATTTATAATAATACAGAAATCAGACTCCTATTTGTACAAGAATTCCTATTTGGACTCAATCTTCTCTCCTTGTAAGGATTCCTGATCTAATACTGCCTTCTCTTTTCTTATCCATTCTTGGATTCTGACTTCTTCTCCTTGTGAGAGTAGGATAATTTGCTTATCTTATCCGCAAGAATTGGGGTGTCGTCGTCTTGAACACGACTCGCTGTTTGGTCGGTCTTCATGAGGTCGGTCATGTCAATCTTTTATGCTGAGGATGTTTCTTCCGACCTCATAGTGCTCGGTCATCCGAACCAAAGTGGTCGGTCTTCTCATGTTGTGGTCGTTCTTCTCAACGGTCAGGGAATTACCCTTTTGTCATTGTCGTACTGTCTTAAATGTTATTGTGCCTGAAAACACCATCAACATCTGTCCCCTAGTTCTCGGTTCCAACAAGTGTGCTAGTTGGTGTCGGGAACTACATAACAGTTTTGCTCTGTTTGGAGGTTGGTCTGGGGTCGAGAAATGCTTTGTTGCCTCTTTTCCAGCGCTTTGTCTTGAGACACGTAACAGTCACGTCCGCTTAAATGCCCATCAAATCAACTTTAGGGTTTCTTCTAGTTTCGACACTTGTCAAACATCCGCCGGGTTCCTGCCAAAAAAGGGAACGAATCGACCGTGGAGAGGAGTTTTCACAGCGGGGTGATCTCAGACATCCGTTTAAACTTGGGAGTCCTCTTTTGTTGTTTGACACATGGCATTCATCCGGGTTCTTCCTTCAGATCCAACGGTCATGAGCGTCCCGGTCATGACTATAAGAAAGCGAGGCTTTTACTGTTCCATCTTTTTCGGCAAATTCTCCCCCTTTTTTTTTGAAAACTTCTCTGTGATTTGCTTCGACTCGGCGTTCTCGGATTCCAACCGTGGACCTTCTTCTTTCTTTGCTGTGAAACATAAGGGATAGGCTAAACCGTGCTGTACAAATTTTTCGGCTTTTTCCGAGGAGAACAAGTAAGTCTTCTGAGCGATCTCTTCTCTTCTTGTAAGCTGTGAGTCTGTTTGCATATCTTGCGTGTCTCAAAGGGAAAGATTTATGTTTTGGCGGGTCTTGTTTTAGGGTACTTAAGAGCATTCCTGCCTAGTTAGTATAGAAACCGTGAGCAGTTCCTTGTAGACTGATTTCCCATGCCTTCCTTGTTTTAGGGATGTCTGACGGTGGTTCTTCCCCAGAAAGACTCGCAAAACCCTCAGCCCCCCTGTTGAAGAGCTCTCCTCGATTTCGGGGGCACCCAGTGTAGAAGACCTTGATACACCCCTACTTCTTATGAGATCGAAAATGACTCCTACCATCAGAGAGTTCCTCGGAAGGACCCAGGGCCCGGTGAACTTGGATCGTCGGCTCTGGATATGAACCGTCCTTCAAAAAAAACTGAAGACGACCTCGCCCTCTTCAACAGCGGTATAACGACCGATAGACATCGCCTTGACGTTCCCGGCCCCATGGATCGCGCCAGCCAACCTGACGAAGGCTCGGTGGCACTCCTTCCTATCTTCTTTGAGTGCGGGGCTGCGGTTGCGATCCGCCTTATTTTTCTTGGATGTTGGCCGAGATGGAAATCGCCCCTTGTCAGCTGAGTCTGAAAGTAGAGAATTTTGGCCGGGCTGTGAAGAGCCAAATTTGGTCTAAGGGTAAAACGTCTCACTTAAGCCATCAGATGTTAGGCCCGAAACCAAAGCAAGAATTATGTATTGATTACAATAAAATCATAAACTAAAGACCACTCCACTTAACCTTCTAACACTAAACCCCACCATCCATAACCCTAATTATGCATAATCCTCACTTACTCCAAAACCATTACCAAATACACCAACATTAGATCATGTTTTATCTATAATATGAAAAGATACGAAGAAGTCATTCAAGTCCATTTCTCTCACCCACATTAGATATATCTCTAAATATGAAAAGAATACGGGAAGAAGTCATTCGTCTCTTTTCTCACACCGATACTTCATGCTCTCAATCCTTTCCCATCATATATACACGGCTCTCACGGCCAAACAAGGAAGTAGAGGTAATATTCAACCTGTTTCCCATTACAAACTTCTTTCCTGCCACTGACTTGGGCGTCGGAGGTACCCGGTATCCACCACAGTGGTAGCCTACTCTCGTCCACTCTTGTTTTTGCAGGATTGCTAGTGCCCAACTTACATTCTGATTGGGGACCCTTGGCGAATTCCGGGTCCACAGGCTGTACACAGCTTGGCATCGGGAGGCTCGGGGAGCCCTCTTTGAAGAGGTGAAGAGGGTGTTCGTCTGAAGGCCAACCCAAAAGCTCATTATGGTTGGTATTATCTTTCCGCTTACAATAGCTCTTTGAACATCGTCCAGAAGCTCCCTGATTCCAATAAGAATTTCAAGGATCTCTGGTTTTGGGCTACCGGGGATTGGGGACGGTCCCTGTTTTCGGATGAAGGGGAGACCTTGGTGCGGATATTTTCAGGGCGGGAGGTTAGGAGATCGACTTTTAGCTTCTCTTCCTTTAGTTTTTTCTTCTTCTTTGGATTTTTACCCCTTTTTCTTATTCTTCTTAGCCTGTTGGAGGGATGCTCCCAAAGTTTCCCACCGGGTCCGGCGGCGAGTATTCTGGGCTCGTCGGTATGCCACCCACTGGAGGGAGTAGGTAAATGACGCGGCTTTTGTTGAGTCTGGCCTTATACGGGTTGTCCCCACGGATGTCTCGGGTCGGATAGGTAGATGTCTGCTGTTTGTTTTGTCTTCCCTGTTTGTTTATTTTGATGTCTCTCTTCTTTTTTCTTCTTCTGTTTATATGCTCTGGTCCTGATTTCTCTTTTTGCTTTTGATTTTTGTAGGCATGTCGAAAAGGCCAAAGTTTCTTGAAAAGTTGGCGGGTACCATGAAGAAAACCGGCCACGTCGATGCTGGAACTTCCCGGGCACGGCCTGATCTTGTTGAGAAGGTTTCTCCAGGACAAGTTCAAACGGGTGCTCGGGGGAAATCTTCCCCTTCTGGCGTGCAATCATCAGGATCTGCTCGCCTTGTCAGTCCACCGAAGCCCCTTAGGAAGAGGAAGCGTCAGTTTGGGTCTGAGGAGACTGAGTTAGCTCAAGAGGAGGAAGATGAGGAGGCTGCTCCGGTCAAGAGGAAGGACGTCCGTAGGGGGAAGAAGTCATCTGAAGGCTCCTCCAAGAAACGGAAGGGCTCTGTGATCCTCGGGGTGGATGACTTGGGAGAAAGCATCCGGGAGGCTACCTCACACTTAGTGCCGGCTTTCAATGAATTGGCCGAGGTGATTCCTCCGGGGGAGGTTTCGAGGTATGAGGATATATCTCCCGAAGCCATTGTGACTGAGATGAGTTCTCAGATGGCAAAGGTATTTTTACTTTCCTTCTCGGTTTTTGGGTCTTGGTCCTCTTTACTTTATGTCTTGACCCTTTTTTTTTTTTTTTATTTTTGTGCAGGCCAACTACCTCATGGCCAAGAATAAGGGTCTTCTTCTGACTCTGTTGTCCGAGGGTAGTCAGGCCCAGAGACTTCAAAATCGTCTCTCCGAAGTGGAAGCAAAACTGGCTGACCGAGAGGAGATGATTAAGAATCATGAGGCGACCGCCATCGAGAACTTCAAAACGAACAAGGCTCTTAAGGCCGCCGCTGCGCTGAAAAGAAAGCTTGCTGATAATGCCAGGGAGGACCTGAAGGTTGCCCAATCTGAGATTGGCGTTTTGAAAGGGAAGGTAGCAAGTGCCGAGGCCAAGTTGAAGACCAAGGACGAGGAGGTTGCACGGGCCCGAGATAGTCTTGAGAGGAAAGAGGCCGAGCTTGAGGAGAGAGATACCGATCTTGAGGAGAGAGAGAGCGAGCTTGAGAAGAGAGAGAGCGAGCTTGAGACCGAGAAGGAGGCTATCCGCCTTGAGGGAGTTGGTGATTGTGCTGATTTGATTCCGATGGTGCTGCCAAGTCTGAATATGGACCCCATTCATGCGGCTATCAGCTATTGTAAAGGGGATATTTCCGAGGAGGAGTTTCGGAAGTGGCTTCCTCCTTCTTCCGAGGAGTTGATGGATCCCGATCCGATCTCGGTAGTTCTGGCTTCTGGGGCTCCTCAAGAAGAACGACCTGAGGTTCCTGCCCCCGGCGAGGTTTGTCCTGAGATTCCTCTTCCTATCCCTGAAATAAAGGTCTCTCACGCTGCCGAGGTTGAAGCTGCAGCTCCTCCTCCTGAAGTCGAGCCGATCCTCCCGCTGCCTGAGCAAGTAGAGGAAGAAATTCCTGCCCCTGTGCGGGCTGAATGAGAAAGGGTACCCCGACCGGGGCCCTATGTACACTTTGTAACTTTTTGTAATAATATTACAATTTGTATTTTGACATTCACACATATATATTTATGTATATTTCCTATCTTCCCCTTTTGTATTTTTTCTTTTATGCTCCTTTTGTTTGCCTGAATACTCCGAGACCTTTCGGGGTTTAACATGAGGCGGAGGGGCCTGACCCGGTCCCGAGCTGAGAAAGGACTTGGGTTCTGGGGGAATGTTACCTCCCCACACCAAAGGAGCTTGACTCGGTGGGACGTAACCCGACCCCGAGCTGAGAAAGGCACTTGGTCCTGGGGGAATGTTACCTCCCCAGTCCAAAGGGCTGACTCGGTGGGACGTATCCGACCCCGAGCTGAAAATGGCACTTGGTCCTGGGGGAATGTTACCTCCCCAGTCCAAAGATCTGACTCGGTGGGACGTATCCGACCCCGAGCTGAAAAAGGCACTTGGTCCTGGGGGAATTTTACCTCCCCAGTCCAAAGGAGTTGTCTCGGTGGGACGTAACCCGACCCCGAGTTGATAACCAAGTGGCCTCGGCGGAACGAAATCCAGCCCCGAGCCGACTAATCAAATGGCCTCGGCGGAACAAAATCCAGCCCCGAGCTGTGTGAGACACTTTGTTCTGGGGGAATGTTACCTCCCCAAACCAAAGGAAATTGACTCGGTGGGACGTAACCCGACCCCGAGCTGAATAACCAAGCGGCCTCGGCGGAACGAAATCCAGCCCCGAGTTGACTAATCAAATGGCCTCGGCGGAACGAAATCCAGCCCCGAGCCGATTAATCAAATGGCCTCGGCGGAACGAAATCCAGCCCCGAGCCGATTAATCCCTGGGACCTATTCAGAAGGGAACTGAATCAACCTTTTGGAGCCCTACCGAATCTGGCATGGGCGTCCCTCTACCAGACCGGCGAAAAACAAAAACAAGATTCTGGAAAATAAAATCAAAAGGCGGGGGTGACTTAGCACTTATCCCAAAACAAAAACGTTTCGCAAGCATAAACATCAACATGGATGCCTCAAAACAGCGTCCCGCTCGAGGTTTCCAAAACACAATTCTGAATCTTTCAATTCAGTGTCCCGGCGAACCAGGATTCGGATCAGAAGAGCGTTCGAATGGTAAGGGCACATCCTCTACACGTCGGTTCACTGAGGAGCCTGTGTATAGTATGAGGGCTCCTCCTTACCACGCTGGAGTAGGCACACGCCACATGGGTATACGTCTCCCCGTGCTGTGTCTCCCACAGATCCGGATGATGAATGGATCAAAGAGTGTCCGGGATACTAAGGGTATTTTCCTCCTTAGGCCCGGTATCAATGGAGCTAGCAATCGTCACAGGGGTGTCATCATCCCTCGTGCTAAGCTTTCCCACGGATCCATTACATCGGGAATGTGAGGATCAGAAGAGTGTTCGACACATTAAGGGCATGTTCCTCCTTATGTTCGATAACACTGGAGTAAGCAATCGTCACGGGGGTATCATCCCTCCCTGTGCTATACTTCTCACGGATCATGTGCATTGAGCATGCCCCTGAGGGTCCGAGCCAAGAGAGATTGACTCGGTGGGACGTAACCCGACCCTGAGTCGGAAACGGCCTCGGCGGAACGAAATCTAGCCCCGAGCCGTCTAACGAATAGGCCTCGACGGAACGCAATCCAGCCCCGAGCCGATTAATGAAGAGGCCTCGGCGGAACGTAATCCAGCCCCGAGCCGAAAGACGTACTTGGCTCTGGGGGAATGTCCCGTCCTCAGACCAATATGTATGACTCGGTGGGACGTAACCCGACCCCGAGCCGGATAACTGAATGGCTTCGGTGGAGCAAGGTTCAGACCTGAGCTGATCAAGTCTTATTTCTTGGTCGTTTCTTTTTGTATTTAGGCGCTAAGTTTGTCCCCGGTTTTTAAGTAGGTCTTTCTATTTATGTTTTAAGAAAGTGGACGAGAACCTTTTTTTTTTGAAAAGAGAAAGTTTTTATTCATGTTTCGGGGACAAACTGCCCTTTTTTCAGTTGAATTGGCGGCCACATGCTCTTTGTCTGGTCGTCATAACCTCGTGGTCAATGTATTTGTTCAGATACCCGTTTCGTGCTAGATCCTCCATTTGTTCTCGCAGATCTTTACATCTGTCCGTTGCATGTCCTCTGGAGTTGTGGTGTACGCAATAAGCCTTTTGGTTCCTTCTGTCCGGGGGGAACCTCCTTTGGTCGGGTTCCACTAAGAGGCCTTTCCCCTGGATCTCCATGACAATTTGTCCCAGTGGTTTCTTTAGGGGAATGTATGCGTCTTCCCTGACCACATGGTTTACTTGGGTCGGCGCCCTTCTCTCCTGATTGTCTCGGTGCAGTGGCTTGAATTCTTTGTGTTTCGGGGGTGTTCTTCTGGATTCTTTTTCTGTTCGGCGGGGGGCGCCCTCCCTTGCGGCTCTATCCCTGATGGTGTTCCCTTTTCGAGACACTTTTTCTTCGTTCTCTAACAAAACGAACTTCCGGGCCACCTCCAGGGCGGTGGCGTAGTCCGGGGTGTCTTGGATCCTTAGATGGGTCCATAGTCTTCCGACCCTCAAGGCTCCTTTCAGGCTTTCCAGGGCCTCGGGGGATTCATACCCTCCGACTTCGAGTACCATATTATGGTACCTTTCAATAAATATCTTCAGAGGTTCATCGTCTCCTTGCTTCATGAGCCAGAGTTCTCCAATCGTCTTTCTGGGGACACAAGCCCCCTTGAAGTGTCGTATGAATGATTTCTTCAGCTGTGTGAAGCTGCTGATGCTTCTTGGGGCTAAGCTCATGTACCATAGAATGACCGGTCCGGATAGAGTTAGGGGGAACACTTTGCAGATGGCGTCCCCTGTTACTCCTTGTACCTCCATTAGCAGGACGAAACTTTCAATGTGGGTTTTGGGGTCGGTATGGCCTTTGTACGGTGTCATGGTCGGCATGTTGAATCTCTTCGGGAATTTCTCTGATTTTATTTCTTCCGTGAGGGGGGACTCATCTTTGATGTCCTGCGCATCCCTTCTGTTTGCATTGGGGTATACTCCCCATTTGACCAGCTCCTCCCGTAACCAAGATTTCATGCCGCTGTCTCTGGTTCCATGCCGCCCCCTGTGGTTTCTTTTCTTTCTGCTATCTTGGGAGTGGCGCTTCTCAGGGTCGGTGTCTTCTCGCACCTTCTCGGTAGGTCCCTTTCCTCTTCTCCGGGTGCTGTGAGGGCTATCGTATGGGGAATCCGGTGATGATTTGTCATCTTCCTCCTCCCATGTGTCCTCGGTTTAGGAGTCTCTCTGTACTACCACGGATCTCACCCTGTAGGGATCCCTTCTCCGGGGTCTGTCGTCTTCGCTTGTATCAACGATTCTCTTTCCTTCCGCTATCTCATTCCTTCGTCGGCTAGTCCCGGCCTCGAATTTTCCGTCGTGTGCTCCTTCCATCCTTTCCAACCGGTCTACTATGGTTTTTAGCAGAATATGGTTTTCCTCCCTTTCTTTCCTAAGGTTTTCCTCGATCTTTTCCATCCAGTCTGCAGCCGAGCTCCCTGATGATTGTTGGTTTCCGCCTTCCGCCATTTGTCTTATTACGCGAGTTGCTTTTTGTAGAGTTCCCCACAAACGGCGCCAATTGTTGACGGTTGATTTTGGTCTCAGGGTAATATGGGAATATCACCTCCGAGGTAATCCTCCTTCAACGGTGAATTTGTTTGGTTAAGGGGGACCAAAAGCAAATTTAGCGAGAGACGAAAAAACACAGCAATCGACAAAGAGATTTAACGTGGTTCGGTGGATCTTGGGATCCGACCTACGTCCACGGACAAGAACAGGATAGTACTTTTTATTACTTAAATATGCTTCTTGGATCTCTTTCTTTGCCTTAACAAATCAGAGCTTGATGATTCTGATCACTAACTTTGATGATGATTTTTTTTTGATGCCTTTTACACATGCTCTACCCTCCTATTTATAATAATACAGAAATCAGACTCCTATTTGTACAAGAATTCCTATTTGGACTCAATCTTCTCTCCTTGTAAGGATTCCTGATCTAATACTGCCTTCTCTTTTCTTATCCCTTCTTGGATTCTGACTTCTTCTCCTTGTGAGAGTAGGATAATTTGCTTATCTTATCCGCAAGAATGGGGTGTCGTCGTCTTGAACATGACTCGCTGTTTGGTCGGTCTTCATGAGGTCGGTCATGTCAATATTTTATGCTGAGGATGTTTCTTCCGACCTCATAGTGCTCGGTCATCCGAACCAAAGTGGTCGGTCTTCTCATGTTGTGGTCGGTCTTCTCAAACGGTCAGGGAATTACCCTTTTGTCCTTGTCGTGCTGTCTTAAATGTTATAGTGCCTGAAAACACCATCAACAGATATAAATCTCATTGCAATTTTTCAAAAGTGAATAGGGTCGGGGTTCAACCCGAGACAATGGTGGGTTGACAATAGAATTTCTCTACATGTCTGTTAAGACAAAAGGACTATTCAATTCCTTCAAACCAATTGAGAATATGGAGACGCTACTCACAAAAAACTCATCTACCTATGAAATTGAAGGCCATGGAAATGACATCCGGGAAAGAATAAAATATATGTTGTAAAGGATTATGTGACAAATGAGCTGTTTTAGCTCAATGTTTGTTTTGAAAAGATAAGATTAATTATTAATAAGAATCAATCTTTTGATTATTTGCTTGAGTCATCCAATGTGTGGCATGATAGATTATGACAAGTTAATTATTATGAGGATTAATTATATTAAGCCACAAACCTATTTTATAAAACGATTCCAAACATTAGTGTAAAACAAAATCTGGCAAGGTCATCGTTTGACAATATTGAAAAGAACATAAATCCTCTTTTTTTTTTTTTTTAGTTCCAAATGATATTTGTTATTTAAAATTTGATTATAACTATTTTATTACTTTTGTCGATGATGGCATGAATTATTAATATGTGTATTTCTTAAGAAGTAATGATGAAGCTATTCTGAAGTTTGTTCTTTATAAGAATAATATCGAGAATTAACTTCATAAGAAGATTAAGGAGTATAATTTTGTGCACAACACAGAATTATACATGAAACCAGATCATCTTATTTAGATCAGTCAAATGGAGTTGCTAAGTAGAAAAATCATAATTTGAAAGAAATGATGAATGTATTATTGATAAGTTTGGGCTTGTCTCGAAACATGTGAGGAAAGTTAATTTATTGGCCAACTATCTTTTTAAATAAGGTACCTTAAAAGAAATAAGATAAATTTTTTTATGAATAATGGAAAAGAATAAAATTTTCCTATAAATACTTACAAGTATGAGGGTGTCTGTCAAAGTTATCGTAACGACAACAAAGAAAGTGAAAATAAGTCCAAAACAGTTGATTGTATCTTAAATATTTTTCTTCATCTCTCCTATTTCGGTTCTTATTTGTAACATGGTATTAGACGCCTAAGTTCCGATCTCTGAATATTTCATTGTCCCTATCTCCAAACAGGTCTTATCTGCCTTTTAGACACCATTATTCTTGTGTCCAAACACCCAATTCCAATTTCCAAAACCTAGTTATCACCCTCAAACCCTAGGCACCAAAATCACCTCATGCCGTCACCTCTTCCAACTGCTTCGGCCCCCACTCACGCCACCAACATTATCCCCATCGTCCGACAACCCATCCATTAATTTTTCAATGGACCAATCTAATGTTATGCAAACAATTCCTACCATCCTCCAATATCCAAACTACCGTCTTTGGATTCAAGGAATGCATAGTTTTCTCAAAGGTAAAAAGTTATGGCACTATGTTACTGGCGATGTTAAACCTCATCAACAAAAACCTGATGAGCCTGATGACAAGTTGTTGATTGTCTCGATGATTGAGATAGTAAGAATCACCAGATCCTGACCTGATTTCAGAATACCTCGGTTCCTTCCATTCACCACCAGTTTGACCGCTATGAAACTGACAAAAAGGTATAAGATCTGCTTTCCATGAGGTACACTACTTCTTTTTTCTCTAACCGGTATCAGTTATGGGAAGAGTTACATAACTTGAAATAAGAGCGCGGTTAGTCTATTACTAGTTTCTTCGCTACAATGGAATCTGCTCTCTCCGAACCACCGATAGATTATGTTGTTGATGCAGCTAAATATACCAATTTATAATATCTCTATTAACCACCGAATCACGCCATCCATCCGATATAATTGAGCATCCATATTTTTCTCATTCTTTTTTATGTACATTCATCAATTCTTTGGTATGATGAACTTCATTTGCCAACAATGGAACTCGAACCTTATGACAGCTAGGTGGTTTCATACCAAGCCTAAATTGTCCAATTGATTCAACTAATACTGTAAATCTATCTAATTTAACCGCATTAAATGGTATCCTAACATCATACAACAAACTAGATAAGTCTCTACATGTTCTATCCCTCAACTCTTTTTTGTATGATTCATTTATTTCCATTTGCTTCAACTTTCCCTGTTCCCAATCCTTGACAACCCTCTCAACATCATGAGTAAAATATAAATGCACTGGCCCGTTTTGTTTTGGCTTCTTTCACATTTAGGTTGAGTAACTGTTGGAAAAATGCTTATTTATAAGCATTTTGAGGCTCAATTTTAAGCATGGTCCACTTCGTGTTAGTGGTTGTTATTGAATGATTCGGATACTCCTCCGTGAGTACTTCGAAATGGTATATTCATATGCTTAAAATGATGCTTGGGTGAATGAGAAATTGTTGCTCAAAGTTCACAATTTTCAAGCCTTTTGTAATTCCATAACAGCTAATTTAATTAGCTTGGTGGTTATAAAGTTTAATCTCCATAAGTGCTAATCTAATTAGCTTGGTGGTTATATAGTTTAATTTCCATTAGTGCTAATTTAATTAGCTTAGTGGTTACAACAATGTGTAACATCTCCCATTATGAAATTTAATTGGCAAGTTAATTTCTATTAATTGAGATGTGTTTTTCTTTTCCTATATAAACAACATCAGTTCTTGTTTTCAAGATATGAAATAGAAAATAGAGAAAGACATAGCACACACACGAAAGATCATTTTCTTTGTTTTGTTAAAAGGAGAGTTCAAACACTTTGTGGTTCGTTGGATACGAGTCTGGTGGTGCCCTTTCTCGTACGTTTCCGTTGTATCCTGGGAAACAATCGTCTCACGTTCTACTGCACCTACGGTAGGGGACGAATTTGTTTTAAGGATATTGTTGTTTTACAACAAGCCTCGGGAAAGTTCTGATCTGCCAACAGCCTCTGCCTCAGCATCAGCATCTGCCAACAGCCTCTGCCTCAGCTTCAGCTTCAGCCTCAGCTTCATCTTCTGCCTCTGCCTGCCATCAGCATCTGGCAACAGCCTCTGCCTCAGCTTCAGCTTCTGCCTCTGCCTGACTCAGCATCTGCCAACAGCCTCTGCCTCAGCATCAGCATCTGCCA
The DNA here is from genome assembly GCA_019454045.1 of Zanthoxylum bungeanum. Lineage (NCBI taxonomy): Eukaryota > Viridiplantae > Streptophyta > Magnoliopsida > Sapindales > Rutaceae > Zanthoxylum > Zanthoxylum bungeanum. Next base: position 22,299 of record SKCR01008813.1, on the reverse strand, counting down.
ACAGCCTCTGCCTCAGCTTCAGCCTCTGCCTCAGCTTCATCTTCTGCCTCTACTTTCAGCCTCAGCCTCTGCTGTCAGCCTCTGCCTTCAGCCTCTGCCATCTGCCTCTGCCTCTGCTCATCAGTCCCTGCCTCCGCTTTCAGGGTCTGCCGTTAGGGTCTGCTCCGAGGATAATAATTATAATTGTAATTTTGTCATATTCGGATTTCCCAATTACCGTGTAATAATTGTAATAATTGTTATCTACAGTCTTAAAACAAATTCGAGACTCTGTGGATATGGAAATCAGTCCAAACACAGTAGATCCGAATATGGCAGCCTCTTCGGCTGGCCAGAATGTTGTGGCAGCCCCCGTGGCTGACCAAGGTGCAGTGGCAGCCCCTTCGGCTGGCCAACTTGCATCAGCCTCTGGGCTTAATATGGCAGCCGTTGTGGCTGGCCAAGGTGTTTCTGCCTCAATGGCTAGACAACCTGTTGGACATGTGAGCCATGTCAATCCTGCTGCGGAAAAACCTGAAAAATTCAGTGGTCAGAATTTCAAATGGTGGCAACAGAAAATGTTCTTCTACCTGACCACGTTGAACCTTGCGAGGTTTCTAAAGGAAGATGCTCATGTACCCAAACAGGGTGAGATTGATATCCAAGTCATCAGTGCCATTGAAGCTTGGAAACATTCTGAATTCCTCTGTCGGAATTATGTGCTGAATGGGCTAAGTGATTCCTTGTACAGTGTGTACGCTGGAATGAAAACAGCTAAAGGGCTTTGGGAATCTTTAGATCGAAAATATAAAACTGAGGATGCCGCCGGTACTAAGAAATTATCGTAGGCCGTTTCCTAGAGTTTAAAATGATTGATTCCAAAACTCTGATAAGCCAAGTACAAGAACTGCAGATTATTCTAGCAGAAATTCATGCTGAGGGGATGAGTTTAAGTGAAACCTTCCAAGTAGCCTCGATAATTGAGAAACTACCACCTGGTTGGAAAGATTTCAAGAATTATTTAAAGCATAAGCGAAAAGAAATGAGCATTGAAGACTTGGTTCTTAAGCTAAGAATTGAGGAAGATAACCGAGTTTCTGAAAAGAGAGGAATGACTCATGAGGCCAAAGCAAATGTTGTCGAACATGGCCATAAGAACAAGAACCTCAAGAACAAAGGGTCAAAGATGGGCCCTAAAGGAGGAGTTTCCAAGAAATCAAAATTTCAAGGAAAATGCTTCAACTGTGACAAAATGGGTCACAAGTCTTCTGAGTGCAGACTGCCGAAGAAGAAAAAGAAACAAGAGGCTAATGTGCTAGAAAACATGACTCAAGATGTTTCAGACATTAACCTTTCTGCTGTGGTTTCTGAGGTGAATCTGGTGGGTTCTAACCCAAGAGAGTGGTGGATTGATACTGGTTCCACTCGATCATGTATGCTCAGACAAGAGCATTTTCTTCATTTGAGCCTGTTGAAAATGGGAAAAGATATACATGGGAAATTCAGCAACATCTGAGATAGAAGGTCAAGGAAAGGTGATTCTGAAGATGACCTCTGGGAAAGAGTTGACTCTGAACAATGTTCTGTATGTACCTGAAATACGGAAGAATCTTGTGTCTGGATCGCTTCTGAACAAGCATGGATTCCGGATGGTGTTCGAGTCTGATAAAGTAGTTTTGACTAAAAATGGGATGTATGTGGGAAAAGGGTATGTAACTGATGGGCTTTTTAAGCTCAATGTAATGGTTGTTAAACCTAAAAATATCAATAAAGCTAGTTCTTCTGCTTATATTGTTGAGTATTCTAATCCTTGGCATGGTAGATTAGGACATGTTAATTTTAATTCATTGCGAAAGTTAATTAACATGAATCATATTCCCAATTTTAAAATTGATAACAAACATAAGTGTGATACTTGTGTCGAGGCAAAACTAACAAGATCATCTTTTCATAGTATTGAAAGAAACTCTGAACCACTTGATCTAATTCATACCGATGTATGTGATTTTAATTCAATACAATCGAGAGGCGGTAATAAATATTTTATTACCTTTATTGATGATTGCACAAGATTTTGCTATGTGTATTTAATGAAAAGCAAGGACGAAGCTATAGAGAAATTTGTTCTCTATAAGAATGAAGTTGAGAACCAACTGAATAAAAGAATTAAAGTTAAGAAGTGATCGTGGTGGTGAGTATGTTTTCCCTTTTGAATCACTTTGTGAACAAAATGGAATCATACATCAAACCACAGCTCCTTATTCGCCTCAATCCAATGGGATTGCGGAACGTAAGAATCGTACCTTGAAAGAGATGATGAACGCTATGTTAATCAGCTCTGGCTTACCTCAGATTATGTGGGGAGAAGCTGTCTTATCAGCTAATTACCTTTTAAATAAGGTACCACGGAAAGAAGCAGGGAAAACTCCTTATGAAATGTGGAAAGGAAGAGTACCTTCCTATAAATTCCTACGAGTGTGGGGGTGTCTTGCCAAGGTAGTCATTCCTCCACCTAAAAAGGTGAAGATAGGACCAAAAACTGTTGATTGCATTTTCATAGGATATGCACATAACAGTAATGCTTATCGATTTCTTGTGCATGAGTCTAATGTACCAGATATTCACAAGAATACGATAATGGAATCAAGGAATGCATCATTTTTCGAATACGTTTTTCTTGTAAAACTAATTGAATTCAGATGTGCACAAACGGGCACATGAGACTATCATTGAAGATAGTCAGGACCGAGAACAAATTAATGTTCCAGAAGATCAACAAGTTGTTGAACCTGAACTAAGACGTAGCAAAAGAGCTAGAACGGAAAAATCATTTGGTCCAGATTTTCTGAATTTTGCTAGAAAATGATCCTCAAAGCTATAACGAAGCTGTAAGGTCAGCTGATGGTGCCTTGTGGAAAGATGCCATCAATAGTGAAATTGAATCCATCTTACAAAATCACACCTGGGAGTTAGTGAATCTTCCTCCAGGATGTAAACCTTTAGGGTCCAAGTGGATTTTCAAAAGGAAAATAAAGGCAGATGGATCAATTGACAAGTACAAAGCAAGACTTGTAATTAAAGGTTATAGACAACGTGAAGGTCTTGTTTACTTTGATACTTATTCTCCTGTAACGAGAATAAATTCCATAAGGATGATACTAGCGATTGCAGCTTTGCGCAATCTTGAGGTACATCAGATGGATGTGAAAACAGCCTTTCTGAATGGAGATTTAGATGAAGAAATCTACATGGAACAACCTGAAGGTTTTATAGCTCCAGGACAAGAAAAGAAAGTCTGTAAGTTAGTTAAATCCTTGTATGGATTGAAACAAGCCCCGAAACAGTGGCATAAAAAGTTTGATGACACCATGTTGGCAAATGGTTTTAAAATCAATGAATGTGATAAATGCATTTATGTCAGAGAGACAGAAGTTGGCTATGTCATTTATGGCTCTACGTTGATGACATACTGATTGTCGGGAGTAATGTCAAAATGGTGAAATCTACCAAGAATATGCTGAAATCCAAGTTTGACATGAAAGACATGGGTCTTGCAGATGTCATTCTGGGAATAAAGATCTCGAGAAGTCCAGATGGACTTATCCTTGATCAGTCGCACTATGTGGACAAAATTCTTGGTAAATTCAACGATGATGATTCAGCTGTGGCTAGAACTCCTTTAGATGTGAGTTACACCTATCAAAGAATATGGGATATGGTATATCTCAAGTAGAATACTCTAGAGTGATCGGGAGTTTGATGTATCTATCGAGTTGTACAAGGCCTGATATAGCCTGTACAGTAAACAAGCTCAGCAGATATACGAGTAATCCAGGGGTTGATCACTGGAAAGCAATAGTGAGAGTACTTAGGTACTTACGTTTTACTCGTAATTATGGGTTGCACTATCATAGATATCCAGCTGTAGTCGAAGGATACAGTGATGCTAATTGGATATCTGACATGAAAGACTCAAAGTCTACTAGTGGTTATGTGTTTACACTAGCAGGTGCAGCTATATCATGGAAATCCTCAAACAGACTGTGATAGCCAGATCTACAATGGAATCAGAATTCATTGCATTAGACAAGTGTGCTGAAGAAGCAGAATGGCTTCGAAATTTTCTAGAGGATATTCCAAGTTGGCCTAAGCCAGTGCCAGCAATTTGCATTCATTGCGATAGTCAATCTGCAATTGGAAGGGCACATAACAATATGTATAATGGTAAGTCTAGACATATTCGTCGTAGACACAATACCGTTAGACAATTACTCTCTACTGGAGTTATTTCGATTGACTATGTAAAGTCAAAGGATAACATTGCGGATCCGCTAACCAAAGGGTTAAATAGAGAGTTAGTTGTGAAATCATCGAGGGGAATGGGACTGAAGCCCATTAGATAAATGTTTATTACGAAGGAAAACCCAACCTTGTTGACTGGAGATCCCAAGATCTAGGTTCAATGGGACAACCTACTCGTAAAAGACATAATTGGATCACTGTGGGGGGTTACCCTCTAGTCCATTCCTATGATGAAATGAAACAGTGATGCTCGTATGGATAGAGGTTAAGCAAAAGCTTTAATAATGATTTTTATGCGTCGGGAATCCGAGCAGAGTATTACGAGATACTTAAATAAGAAATCACATATGTGAGAGAGAAGTGGGGCCGCTTCAAAGGGAATTGTACGGGGCACAATTTTAGAAACTCTTGCAGAACCAGGTAGATGTTCATGGCCAAAATGAACATAATAATGAGAACTCAAATGTGTAGGTAAAATTTCTGTGTGATATGTGTTCTCAATTACATGAACGGCAGTAGAGTTCAATGACATCGCGTCAACTGTCAGCCAGTAATGAGATATATTTTCACAAGGGAAGGTTCAAAGGCTGTGGCCTACCTATCCTATGCAGGTGTTGAACCGTTGAACTCTTCTAGGTCAAAATAAAATGTTTTATAAAAATAATTTTATTCGACGTTTTTCGCCAATTTCATTCATGTGGGGATTGTTGGAAAAATGCTTATTTATAAGCATTTTGAGGCTCAATTTTAAGCATGGTCCACTTCGTGTTAGTGGTTGTTATTGAATGATTCGGATACTCCTCCGTGAGTACTTCGAAATGGTATATTCATATGCTTAAAATGATGCTTGGGTGAATGAGAAATTGTTGCTCAAAGTTCACAATTTTCAAGCCTTTTGTAATTCCATAACAGCTAATTTAATTAGCTTGGTGGTTACAAAGTTTAATCTCCATAAGTGCTAATCTAATTAGCTTGGTGGTTATATAGTTTAATTTCCATTAGTGCTAATTTAATTAGCTTAGTGGTTACAACAATGTGTAACATCTCCCATTATGAAATTTAATTGGCAAGTTAATTTCTATTAATTGAGATGTGTTTTTCTTTTCCTATATAAACAACATCAGTTCTTGTTTTCAAGATATGAAATAGAAAATAGAGAAAGACATAGCACACACATGAAAGATCATTTTCTTTGTTTTGTTAAAAGGAGAGTTCAAACACTTTGTGGTTCGTTGGATACGAGTCTGGTGGTGCCCTTTCTCGTACGTTTCCGTTGTATCCTGGGAAACAATCGTCTCACGTTCTACTGCACCTACGGTAGGGGACGAATTTGTTTTAAGGATATTGTTGTTTTACAACAAGCCTCGGGAAAGTTCTGATCTGCCAACAGCCTCTGCCTCAGCATCAGCATCTGCCAACAGCCTCTGCCTCAGCTTCAGCTTCAGCCTCAGCTTCATCTTCTGCCTGTGCCTGCCATCAGCATCTGCCAACAGCCTCTTGCCTCAGCTTCAGCTTCTGCCTCTGCCTGACAGCATCTGCCAACAGCCTCTGCCTCAGCATCAGCATCTGCCAACAGCCTCTGCCTCAGCTTCAGCCTCTGCCTCAGCTTCATCTTCTGCCTCTACTTTCAGCCTCAGCCTCTGCTGTCAGCCTCTGCCTTCAGCCTCTGCCATCTGCCTCTGCCTCTGCTCATCAGTCCATGCCTCCGCTTTCAGGGTCTGCCGTTAGGGTCTGCTCCGAGGATAATAATTATAATTGTAATTTTGTCATATTCGGATTTCCCAATTACCGTGTAATAATTGTAATAATTGTTATCTACAGTAACAACCCCAACAACATCATCAACATAAGTACCATCGTTGTTAGAGGCGCACTGAGGCGCGCCTCGATGCAAGAGGCGCACGAGGCGATGAGCGATGTGCATCTATACAGTCGAGGTGAGGCGACTTCGGCGAGGTGACGAGAAGGGCGTGAAGAGTAGTGATGCGAGAGGCGAGAAGGTGCGTGCCTATCATGGATTAAAAAATATATTTAAGGAATTTTGAAACCTTAAAATCATTTACCTCATCTGCTGCCTCCACTGTGAACTATTTCTGTCAGCCATCTCCTCCACCGTTGATGACTCTCCACCACCACCCACTATCTCCACCATCGCTGATTACAAGGTACATATCTTCAATTATTTTTCGTCAATTTTTTCCAATCTTGTTGTGTACTTCTATTTCTTTTTCATATTTTTCTTTCTTTTTTTCCATTTTTTTTTCTTATTTTACAAATCTGTTTCTTTCTTTATATGTTACTGTTTTCTTCTTTATTCATATGTTACTGTTTTCTTTCTTTCTTTTTCATTTTTGCCGAAATTGGAGAAAATTTAAATTTCTTCATCTGTTACTGTTTTCTTCTTTCTTCATCTGTTACTATTTTCTTTCTTTCTTTTTTATTTTCATTTTTACCGAAATTGGAGAAAATTGAAATTTCATCATCTGTTACTGTTTTCTTCTTTCTTCATCCGTTACTATTTTCTTTCATTTTTGCCCAAATTGGAGAAAATTGAATAAGTAAAAAAACCGATCAGTATTGATGTTGAAACCCTAAAATTATTGGTTGTTAATTGTTAAAAAATTGGTTGTTGAGATGTGAAATTGGTTGAAATCATATCAGTATTTTCCCGATTTGTTTATTCTTTATTGTAAACGAGTAATACTTGAAAATGTGAGTTAAATGTTTATTTCTTGTACAGAATGGAATCCGGAGGCTCATGCAAAAGTAAAAAACTGATCCCGCTTGGAAATATTTGCACATGATTGATCATTCGAATAGGAACAATTTGAAGTGTAATTTTTGTGAAAAATTGGTGAAAGGGGAGGTCAGTAGGATGAAACAGAATCTCGCCAGAGGCTAGAGAAATGTGAACAAATGTGGTAGATGTCCTCCTCATATGTTAGTGAGAAGATTAGAGATTGTTTTCTTAAAAGATCTCAATATAAAGAAGAAAATAATATGGTTCCGCACTTTGATGATATTGGTACTTATATTAATGATTATGATGATAATCTTGAGGTTCTTACACAAACTCAAATGTTAAAGAAACCAAAATAAAATGGGCCAATGCATTTGTATTTTGCTCCTGATCGTGAGAGGGTTGTCAAAGATCGGAAAGAGGGAAAGTTGAAGAAAATGGCAATAAATGAATCATGCAAAAAAGAGTTGAGGAATAAAGCATGTAAAGACCTATCTAGATTATTGTATGATGATGGGATACCATTTAATGCGGTTAAATTGAATAGTTTTGTAGTAGCAGTTGAATCAATTAGATAATTTGGGCTTGGTATCACTATAACAAAATTGATTTTTAGTTGCGAAAATTTTCACCACTAAAAGCTCATCATAAAATATATTAGTGGCGAAATAATAATTCGCCACTAAAAGTGCACTTTTAGTGGTGAACTGAATTTTGCCACTAAATCTAAACACCTTTAGTGGCGAAATTCATTTCGCCTCTAAAAATATAACTATTGGTGGCGAAATACATTTTGCCACTAAATGTGCTTAGATTTTAGATTTAGTTATAATTACTTTTAGTGGCGAAATGAATTTGCCCCTGAAGGTAGGTAAATACTAAAAGTGTACATTGAGTGGCAAAATTAGTTCCTTGAGTGGCAAAATTATATTTCAAAAACTATTTACACCATATGATATTTTGTATAGTAAAATGATACAGAATATAAATTTTAATACATTAATATATGTAAATAGAATATTTATATTTACAAGTAAAAAAATATATTATATTCCAACATTAAAACAGACAAATAATCAATTAGTTACAATTCAAAAATCAAAAGCTATTGGTCTTGTCTCATATCCAAATTTACATTCTATATTCAAACTACAAAAAATACTTTGAACATATGGCGAAACGAAACCATTCATCGAATGAACTAGCTTCTCATTTGTCCACTACTTTTTCAACCAACAAAATAGTTACCTGCATTTGTATGAAAATAATTATATCAATATATATTAATCTCATATCAATAGATAAATAAAAACTAATTATATGTAAAAAAAAATAATAAAAAAATAAAATTGAAGAATTCAAGAAATAAAATTAAAGTATGCCACAGAGATGCCCAGAAAATGAATAAATAAATTCAAAATATAGAATATGTCAATATTTCTTATACCAAGACATATTATCTTCAAGGCATAATGATTTAAAACTGCAGTTGTCATTTAATCCATAATAGTCATTTTCTTCTCAAATAATGCACTTGAATAAACCAAAAGAAATTTCAATAAGATTGGAAACATAACAGATACTGTTGGACAATTATGACCCATACCATCATTATTTGTACAGAACATGGTGTTGTTGTACAAATAAACTATCTGACAAAGGAAATTGCTCTTTTATCATTTGTAATTAGATTACCAAGATATATAAATGATAAAAGTCCATATGATTAGTCCCGGATTAATAAGATATGAGACAATATTAATCTACTAAGGTTTAATCATTAAATATCCCTAGTCATAATATTATCGAGACTGGACATCGATAATGCGGAATAGACTAGTATTGCACTTGTGCGCGTTGTGGTAGCATAACGACATAGTTCTCATATATTTAAGTATTGGATACTTATGCAAGTGTGATAAGAGGTTCTATTTACCGATGGTACGGAAACAGCTTCACTATGGATAGACCCCTCGGAATCCCATTGGTAGTATGACTATGTGTCTATGGGAATCCGAATCAGGGTAGGTGTATTTGGTCTTAACTTGAGACTTGCATCGCTAATACTTGCGACAATCAGTATACTTTGGTTTTGGTCGTCCGAGGCTTTAACAGGTTCCGTGTACGCATCTTCTGGGTATACTGAGAATCGTAGTGTATTGGGTGTGATGTCAAGATGGAAGTATCACTCCAGTCATATGGAGATGATGATCACGTAGGATATGAAACTGGTACTCTTATGTACTGCAGTCATCGGGATAATATGACTAGGTCATGATTATCCGATTATAGAGACTAGTTACCAGAGATCCGATATATGCTTCGTACGGGGCAGACACAATTCCAGCCCTAGGCCTAGCATGTGATATCGATACTGGATCGCAATACGCAATACTACGTATACTACGCCTGAAAAAGATTACATATTCATTAAAATAATATTTCTGGAGAATTGGGTAGGCACGGTGCTTTGCTAGAAGCCAACCATGTCTTGTAAATCGGTAAAAATGTGGTACGGGGTACGCACGTATTCAGATAGTCTGATAACTAGATTTACTGCCAATATATCCAGGGATCTCGTGGGTCGCTTCCCGAAGATTCACCGATGACGTATGACTCGAACATAATTAATCTGAGATTAATTATAAGAGAGAGAAAATTAATCTAGGATTAATTGCGGAAAAATTTTATCTGGGATAAAATTCAATTAATAGAGAGAGAACGATTAATTTGGAATTAATCGGTTAAATAATATATTCGATATATTAAATGAAAATAGATTTCATAACGAAATTAAAATTGGAATTTAATTCGGGCGAACAAATTAATTTAGAATTAATTCGCGAGCGACTTTAATAGTAATTTTGCTAGGCATAATTATTTAATTAAATTTGATTTAATTAAGTCGCAACGAAAAATTCGTTAATTCGGAATTAACGAACCTGAGCCCGGAATGTGTTTGCGGGCCCACTCGGATTTTGAATTAAAGTGGGGCTCACCACAAGTCACATCATTAATCAAATACTTAGCTTTTGTTTGATGGAAGTTAGTAGAGATTTTTGAAGTTAACTTGTTAAACACATTACCTTGATTTGTGATAGACTTTTACCAAACTTGGATTTGGTATATGTCTTTTAATTTTTTTGAAAATTAAAATAAGTCAACACAACACATTTTCTCTCTTTTTCCCTTGCAAAACCGTGACTCTCTCCCTCTCTCAGTGCTTCTCACTTTGCCGAGAGTGATAAGAAGATTTGAGGAATTTTGTTGCAAAAATTCTCAAGTGCTAGCACACAAAGGATCATACAAAAGTGATAGGGAAACATCCATTGAGTTTGGAATTCAAAAAGAGGAGCTTGGAGTACAACATACATCCAAAGAGGAGCTTGGAGCAACTTCAATGGAACAAAAATTTTGTTATCTCCACATCCTACTTAGCCGATCAAAGTGAGTACTTTCCGCTATCTTACTTTGTTTATTCACACATGTTTTATGCTTATTAGATCCTTGGCTAGTTCTTAGAGAACCTTACAGATACATGTGCTGATTTTGATGTATCTCATGACATGGAATCACAGAACTATATTCACAAAAACTACAAATCATAAAAACATTATGAAAGCCAATGTGGAATATATTTGAATGTAAAACAATATTTTCCTTTCCCTCCAGCTAGTGTTTAATGATTAAATGTATTAATGTGGACACTACAACTTGAAACAATCCGAAGTTGATCAATCGACCAACTAAAAATATTTTTCTACGAGATTAGGTTGGCTATATAGATCATTTGACGCCATTGTGCTATGTCCGGAAGTTAATTAATTATGAGATAATTACTCATGGGAGAGGACCAATGTGATAGGATACCCAACTTATAGAACTAAATATTCTTTAATTTGTTTCTTTGGTGCACATTTTGGATTATATTTAGTGTGCAAATTTTCAGTATCATATATGCAGCCAATAGAGTAGAAAATGTACGGCTATTGAATCAAACAAATCTTCCCTCTAACAATGAAGGGAACTTGAAGCTGGGATCAAAATTGGAAAAATTACTATAGTAGAAAAGATAAGCCGACTTAATTTTTAATTTTTTTTTTTTATAATTGTTCTATTTAGTCAGGATTTCAGTAACTAGGAGAAATAACGTTCCAGAGATGCAACACAGAAATTAGCCCTGAACTACAAAAATACATTATATATCATAAAGGGGGCAGGCCCTGGGAAGGGAAAAAGGGCAGCGAGTCAAGCTGAAGATGATGAAATGGAAATAAATCTCCATATAGCAACTGATGGAAGCAGAAACAGTGAAACAAAGGGTTTCGGAAGGTTATTTTCTCAGCAAGTCTGGTCAATCAAGAAAGTCCGGAAACTGAATATTCGATCAAAATGGGGTGATTTTGTTGGGGTTTTGGCACGGGCGCAGCGGAAGCTCGCGGTTAATTTAAATCGTAATTTTAAAATTTTTTAAATTACCGAATAAATTATTCAATATCTAATATAAATAATTCATTCATATTTCACCTAAACATATTTTTTCGATATCATATAACGACATAAATAGTTAAGAAACATCACGAAACTTTTACGAAAACGTTTTTCCGCAAAATGGCATAAAACACGTTTTTGTCTGAACCGTCCAACTAATACACATGGGGGCTGCCCAGGTCAGCCCCAATAGTACTTGAGCAGTTCATGGGCTTCCCAAACAGTGACCAATTCACTGTTGGGACAGCGGACACCCAGTAAGCCCGTTTTTCGCTGTTTTCGCATATTTCAATTTCGAAATAATTTTCGACAATTGTTCCAATGCCGGAAACTATTGTTCCAATGTCCCAATAGTACTTGGGCAGTTCATGGGCTACCCAAACAGTGACCAATTCACTGTTTGGACAGCGGACACCCGGTAAGCCCGTTTTTCACTGTTTTCGCATATTTCAATTTCGAAATAATTTTCGGCAATTTCTCCAATGCCCAAAACGCATCCAATAAAATTATATAACATACTTTTCATAACCAAAATCACAGAATTTCCAGATCTGATTTGGTAACTAAAAATATCATTTTTCATACTTTAAATCCAATTTCCTCAACATTAATCATATTAACACTTTCACCAACCAAGGTCACCACAATTGAAGAACCCAAGAACAATTCTAGAGTTACAAGAGTTGTCATAACACTCTAGAATGGCAACAAGTCATCAAATGACAAAATTGAACTAATATTACACTAATATCATTCAATCCAACTTCACAAATGCATCTAGCCTCCAAATCCATCATCCAAATCAAAAAGCCCCAAAATCTAAGAAAGGAAGAAACCCTAGAACTTGTCTAGATGCTCAAGAACAAGAAACAAACTTTCTATGTTTAAGAGTTATGAAGATTACCTCCAAATCTACTAATTTCCTTAAACTTTTTCTTGATTTCTTCACTTTCTTCATTTGTTTCTTCAAACAAATTTTTGGGAGGTTTTTTCTTGAAGGATTCGGCCATGGTGTTCATTAGAAAGCAAAAAAAAAATGACTTTAAAAAACAAGGCCAAACCGACTTTGGAGGGGTAAAATGGTCATTTGGTCATTTTAATCTAATTAAATAATAATAAGCTTAAAGGTGACAAATCCAATTTGTATACTTCAAGCTTAAATCATGCCACATGTAACCAATAATAATTAGCCATATTACATAACAATTATGAAATATAGATATTATTTAATTATCTAGACATTTTATATTTAAACACCAAAATAATTAATTATTATAATTATTATTATATATGTATTTTTATTTACATTAAATAAAAAATACATATAATAATGGCGTGTGTCAAAATCTCAATTGATAATTAATTAATATGTATCAAATCAAATCTTGTATCAAATACAAATACATATTAATTATTATGAGTCGGTGAAGGATATTTTCGCTTAACTTGTATGAAGCTTGCTTTCTTCGGCCCAACTTTCTCAACAGGCTTCCTTGGCCCAGCTATCTCTGAAGGCTTTGAAGAAAAAGAAAGGCCAGAAAAAACCAAAGAGGAAGGCAAAGAAAAGAGTCTTTCACGGCTAGAGTGCCAAAAACGATCAAAGAGAGGGTGAACAGATGTATAAGAGGAGAAAAAAGCACAAGAAAATGAAGATAGCAAAGATTGAGCCTCAGACAAACATTGATCATTGTCTGAGAGCGAAAGAACCTTGAAACATTCCGTTGGGGTGGAACGAGAATGAAACAACGAAAGGGGCCACCCTTTAACAAGGCCGAATTGACAAGCGGCGAAGTTGGGAGAGTATACTTCCACCCCAACTTTGCCATTGGCTCCATTCAAATATCGTGAATCAGATCGCGGGTGCATAAAAACTTGCGCCATATGCGATTGACCGATTCATCCCCATCTGACTCGGGAAGCTCGTGAACGAAAGAAGGGATGTCGCCTAAGGAGAAATGAAAGAAAGACGGGAATCGAGAAAAAGGTGTAAAAATATTCAAAAATAGAGCAAGAAAGGAGGGAAGTTGGCCCCAGTTGGGCGAACAAAAGGCCTGCACAAGGATACGAGCGATTTGACTCAATAGAACCAAAGATCGGAATGTAGGCTTTACGCCAAAGATGGACAAGCCAAAGAGGGCCGGAAGCGATTGGTGAAGCGCCAGACCATAGCTGTTTCTGGAGAATGGCCAGGCCCCAATAAATGACAGCCAACAAAATAGAACCCAAATCCAAACGCCGGCCGTTGGTAATGTCCGACGATATGGGAAGATAACCCGCCACAAGTTTCTGACTGGGCGCGTAAATGATATATTTGCAAAGCCAATAGTGAATTAAAGTGGTGTGTTCTAACACCGAGACTGGACCAACTGACTCAGAAAATACACGGAAAAAAACTGAATAGGAAGAAAAAGATGAAGTGTCCATTGACGGAAAACGAAAGGTAGTGTGAGCAAAAATGATCGCACCTAAAGGGGCTAACCCAGTCAAAGCACTGATGTCACGAAGGGTGATGGTAAAAGAACCAGAAGGAAAAAGGAAAACGTTGTAATCAGAGGACCAGAAAAGTAGTGATGTGGGGAATATATTTCGGGCGAAAGAAGGCAGTGCCAATGAAAGCTCTATAAGAGAAAACAAGCCATTTTCTTCAAGAAAAGTACAGGTTTCTGTGTGCAACCTCATACGCTGAAACCAGGTTTCAAAAGAAGAGTCATGTTTAGGCCAAGTACGGATGGGGTTAGATTGGGTAAGCGGAGAAACGTTCAAATGTTCGGAAAAAGGGAGGTTGGAAATGGAAGGAAATAATTGAGCCAAATGGACTGTAGCAATGGCTATATCATTAACAAAGATGGGGCCCATGGAGCATAATCCATAGTTCTCATCGAGGGTATGGATGCCAAAGACGCCCAGAGAAGAATCATCCAAAGCAGCTTGGTAATCACCAAAAGTTGAAATGGCCTTTTTCGAAATGGAAGAAGACGACGTCATAGCAAGGAAATTGAGAGCAAGGAGATGGAAATATTTGCAGAGAAAGAGTAAAACAATGAAAAGGAAGACTTGAGCTTATATAGCAAAAGTAAACATTCGCCCTAGGACAAGTGTCGCGGTCCAATTCGAGGGGAGGAGAAATGGCGGGAAACGGAAAAGACGACGATTGACACGATTTGACATAGAATTACATGAAAGACGGCACATTAATTGGTGCTATGATGGCCTTCGACAAGATGTGTTGGGAAGGTCACACATTTATTAGGGAAGTGATAGATTCACATAGGGAATGTAAATGATGGCCAAGGTAGGGCGAAAATAAGCAGGCCGAAGCCGAATTGACAAGTCGGCCGATGGTATCATCCCAACTTTGCCCAAGTTAAGAAATTTCCCCTTGATTTCATCTCCAGAATCAATCAAGACGAATTTGGAGGACAATTGTTAGTAGAGAAAATCTCCTTAGGACGAATGAGTCTCCCTAGGACGAATGAGTCGATGAAGGACGATGAAGGAATAAGTAATTAGGACGATTACCGTATGAGCAGACGATGAAGGAAGAAACAATTAGGACGATTATCGAACGAGCAGGTGCCTTGTAGTTGATCACACGATCTAGCGGTTATCAAAGTACCCGACTTAAGCAGTAACCCCCATGATCTAGTAGTTATCAGAGCTCACGACTCAGCAGTTGAATACACGATCTAGCAATTACACGCAAGCATGAAACGTGAGAGTTTTTTAACCGAGGGAAGCAAAACTGCCCGAGCGGTTGACAAGGCTTTTCATTATAAAAGGTCCAGGTGTAGAAAAAAGAAACAAGAAGAAAATGAAGACTCATAATGAACAATTATTTTAATTTCTTAGCTTTTTAATCTATAGGATTGTAATTTGTGTGCTTGTGCCCCTTGGAGGTATCTTTCGTAGAATCAAACACCATTTTCTGGGACTTTGTCTCTGGAGGTTTGGACCTTACACGCGTATTGACTAAAAATCGTGCAAACAGAAGTATCAGGAGTTATCCAACCATATGGACTAATGAATCCCAATATTGACACACACCGATCTCTATGAGCATCGGTCCACAACTAACAGTCATTTAGTGGTCAGACCATGAAAGGTATCTGCCATACATGGTATCAACAATGGAGGATCACTCACAAGACCATGGTAGTGCCTCAGATCTAAGGACCATATTAACTTCTCAACTTGAGAAGACAACTACTGGCGATTTTATGGTATATCTATTAGTTGTTCTCAGTCTGTCAATTCAATATTCATATAACTAATGAATATCAGCATCTCTATACGAGTTTTCGTTAAACTCATGGTTCGTTGAGAAAAACCATATGTTCATTACATATATAGATAATGCACTAGTTTTATCAATCTAGTGACTGACCTATGTTAATAGATCAAGACCAGAAATAATTTATATTTGTGATTATGCGTGATATTTCTCAACGTTATTTGCAACTCTTGCAACTATATCACCATATATAGAAACTCTTAGGTCTTTACTAATTTCATATAAGGTTTAAAGTCAAAATCGAAATCTCTAACTCTTAGGTGATCTAACTTTTAGATCTATAATATATGAATAAAAGTAAGAATTTACCATACATTTAAATAAATAATTTTGATAAAAAATATTATATTGCATAAATAATAAATATTTACATAAAAAGTGAATGACGCTCGATCTCCATTTCTAACTGGAGGTAAGGTTCCTGCCGCTTCCCTACACATAGATAGGAAGCCATATAAAATACAATATACCAACATAGAGCACAATCTAGCTAAACAAAATAACCACCATGCATGTGGAATCCCAGATCCTAAAACGGGTCAGAACAAAAATATAAAAAAAAGTAAAAAGAAACAGAAAAATAAATTAAATTAAAAGAGGGTTTGTTGGTATGGAGAGAGGGTGTGGTGTTGGAGGATTGATTTAAGGATTTGAGATGAGAGATTGTTAGTGGGGAAAGGGAGAGTTAGAGAGGTTTAGGGATTGAAGGGGGTGGCAGGCGGCAGGGAAGAGGAAATTGTTGAAGAGGGAAGTGCGCGAAAGAGATGAATCTGAAACTTTTGACTATTGCTTCTGAAAGGATTTAAACCTTTAAACTCAAAAGCAGGACAAAAAATTTCATCACTCAATCAAAGAGTGTTTTGCAACATAATAACAAACAAAGACTCTAGCTAGTTGGGTAATTTCTTTAATTTTAATGCTGCTTAATTGTTACTTTGACTAAACATTATGAAGGGTGGTTGATTGACTACCACTTGACCTGTAAAATCTCATCCGTATCCAAATTATGTATTATTTATTACATAAACTTCCGTTATAATATTTTCCGAAAGCCATCATGCATCTTCGGTCACATATATCAATAAATGAATGTTGTCAAACTCAATGGACCAATAATGGCGTATGACTAACGGTGTTGTAAGACCAATATATATATATATATATATATATATATATATATATCACTTTCTATGTTAATTAGTAATGGGCCATGAGTGGAGTTATTTATTTTTATTTGGGAAGGTCGTGTTTTTCTTGCTAGTCTATGACATTGTCAAGGAGCTCGTAATACGTATAAATAATTTTAGACAAACTGATATGACATAGCATGATCAGTTAGAAATAATTTTTTCAAGAGTTTTATAGCTTCAATATTATTAAGAATAAAATAAATATTTTTCAAATCCTAAAAATATAAGGAAAAAAAATATAATAATTGTGTTAACACCTAATCTAACCATTTTATCTTCATTACAGTAATAGTTTCCGTTGATGGTGGTTTTCAGATCCGAGGAACTCTAAAGCCTGAAGAGGGATATAATGGGGTTTGCACGACAAATGATGGAGGCCAAAGGTCTTTAAGGGGGCAAGAGGTCAGACAGAGGGGTCCGAGCCCGAAGTATAGAAAGGCACACGATGACATTATTGTCTGATAAGGCAGAGTTGTGATACCGACTCGCTCTGATGAAAAGATATCAGATTTGACAGCACTTGAGCATTTGTAAAGGCCGACCCGAGGTGGTCCATTACTACCGACCCGACCTGGTAAAGAAGCAAGGAAAATGATCTGGCACCGTTCACCTCGGCATGCCACTCGGGGACCGAGGTTGGGGATACAATATCGTGCTTATGTATGAATGACGCAAGCCCCACATGAAAATATAAGCCTCTACAAAGATGATTGGATGAGAGTTGGTCAGAGACTTTCCCTCTGACACACGAAACATCGTTAGAGTAGTTGAATTGCAGACTGTCACATGGGCAAAACGTGTTGCAGAGGATAAAGTGGGAATGATGACTTTCTGCTGACAGAGAGTGTTTGAGTCAGAAGGCTAGAGCTACTGCTTGTAGAGTAGTGGAGGAAAAGTAGTGTGGGCGATGATGACAGGATGACATGAGTAGACGTCATAGGTTAGTGTAATAGTAGATTTAGAAGCCTGTATAATGGGGTTGAAGACTTATATTTAAGGGTTAGTCATTTTTACATTTCACTACTTGTAAAGAGAGCCTGAAAGCTTAGTGATAGAGAGAGAAAGCTAGTCGGTCTTTGACCCGAGCTCGTAATAAAATTTCCTTTCTTTGTTCTCGTGGACGTAGGTTAGAGAAACTCTCTGCCGAACCACATTAATCCTTTTTTCTCTGTTATTTTCTGCTTGCTTGGTAAGTTTACTTTGGTTCCCAACTAGCCAAACAAATCCACTGATTGGGGAGGTTTATTCGAGGGGTTGAATTCCCAAATCGCAATTGGAATGAAAAATAACTCTCAACAGTTGGCGACGTCTGTGGGGAGTCAATATGAAAAGCAGTAAAAACACTAAGATGATGGTAGAAGATGGAAACCACAGGACTTTAGAGGCTTCGACAATGGAATGAATGTAGAAGATTGAAGAAACCCTACAAAATGAAATGGAAGATGCTTGAAAATAGAGGGAAGAAACTCAAGCCTTCATGAAGGCTATGATGGAAAAATTATGAAATTAAAGAAGAAATCAGGGAAACTAGGGCAAGTGGGTCCCAGCTGAATGAAAGAAAAGATAGCAAAAGGGAAAAAGGGTCGTCGGAGTGAACAAAGATCGAGAAAATAGGAAGAGGAATGTCCAGAGGTTGAGGTCTGTAGTTGTTGCCAACGCCACGAAACAGGGGAGCCACCGGAAGAAGAAGAGGACAGCGAAACCTTGATTCATCCAGTAACAACCCATGTTTTAGGGAAAATGACTTGGAGCGGTACCTGGAGAGGGGGCTTGAGGTTCCCAGTCATGGAAGATACCATGCTCGAAGCGAAAGGCGTGATGAAGCCTTTGAGCGAGAGCACGACAACTCCGAAAGCCAAATGGGGGATTGGTTTCGGAGGGAGATGATGAAGTGGGAAGAAAGTGCGAAAGAAAGAGCCTGGGGTGACAATAATATGGAGACAACATCAACTTTCTCGAATGAAGTATTGGCGGTGGAGTTTTCAAGAAGGTTCACCATGCCCACGATAGATGTCTATAAGGGTAGCACAGACCCCAAGTCTCACATTGAAAAATTTATTCTATTGATGGAGATTTAGAGGATGGTAGAAGTGGCAATCTGCAAGTTGTTCCCACTGACTTTGGGAGGGGGGTCAACTAGCTTGTGGTTCAGGAACTTGACCCCGGGAAGTATCAGCAGCTTCTCACAGCTAAAGAAGTTCTTTATGCGCCATTTCAAAGGTGTGTGCATACCAAAGAAGACAGTAGGGTCATTGAAGATGATGAAGCAAAGAGATGACGAGCCTTTGAAGAGCTCCATCAATAGACACCACAGTTTGATAGATCTGGGCGTAGGCGTTAGAGAGTTCTTAAGGAGATCTAAGGGTCGGGAAGTTATGGTTCTACCAAAAGACCCGGGAGTTGTCGGACTATGTCGCAGCCTTGGAACATGCTAGGAAGTTTGTATCGCTGGAAGAAGAAGAGAAGATAGCCTGAGGAGGATCTACTCAAACATAAAAGGAGTCAAGACAAGAGAATCGGTATGATGTTAGTGTTGGACAATTATGACCCATAGCGTCACTATTTGTACAGGTCATTGTGTTGTTGTACAAATTAACTATGTGACAAAGGAGATTGCACTCTTATCATTTGTGATTAGATCACCTAGATATATAAATGATAGGAGGTCCATATGATTTGTTCCTGGACGGAGAATGATATGAGACAGTATTAGTCCACGAAGGATAAATCATTAAATATCCCTAGTCAGAGCATTGTCGAGATTGAACATCGATAAATGCGTAAAAGACTAGTATTACACTTGTGCGCGTTGTGAGGGCACAACGACATAGTTATCATATATTTGGGTATAGGATACTCATGCAAGTGTAATAGCAGGTTGTGTTTCACCGATGGTACGGGAAACAGCTTCGCTCTGGATAGACCCCCTCGGAATTCCATTGGTAGTATGACTATGTGTCTA
The DNA here is from genome assembly GCA_019454045.1 of Zanthoxylum bungeanum. Classification (NCBI taxonomy): domain Eukaryota; kingdom Viridiplantae; phylum Streptophyta; class Magnoliopsida; order Sapindales; family Rutaceae; genus Zanthoxylum; species Zanthoxylum bungeanum. The sequence continues at coordinate 2,344 of SKCR01008813.1, read as the reverse complement.
TGGAAGTCCGACATCAGGGTAGGTGTATTTGGTCTTAACCTGAGACTTGCACCGCTAATACTTGCGACAATCAATATACTTTGGTTGCGGTCATCTAGGACTTTAACAGATTCTGTGTACGCCAATGCTGGGTATATCGAGAATCGTAGTGTGTTGGGTGTGATGTCAAGACGGAAGTGTCACTCTACTCATATGGAGATGATGATCACGTAGGATACGGTACTAGTACTCTTAAGTACTGCAGTCATCGGGATAAAATGACAAAGTCATGTTTATCCGATTATAGAGACTAGTTACCAGACATCCGACATGTGCTTCGTACGGGGCAGACACAATTCCAGCCCCAGGCCTAGCACGTGATCATCCGATACTGGACAAAAATACGCAATACTACGTATACTACACCTGATATAGATCATTTATTCCTGTAAGGATATTTCCGGAGAATTGGGTAGGCATGGCGCTTTGCTAGAGGCCAACCTTGTCTTGTAAATCGGTGAAACGTAGTACTTGGTACTTACGTGTTTGGATAGTCCGATGACCGAATTTACTGCCAACATATCCGGGGATCGCATAGGTCGCTTCCCAAAGATTCACCGATGACGTATGACTCGCACTCTAAATTAATCTGGGATTAATTAGAAGAGAGAGAAAATTAATATAGGATTAATTGCAGAGATATTTTATCTTGGATAAAATATCAATTAAAGAGAGATAACGATTAATTTGGAATTAATTGATAAATTAATATATTTGATATATTAAACGAAATTGGATTTCGACACAGAATTAAATTTAGATTTTAATTCGGGCGAACGAATTAATTTAGAATTAATTCGTTAGCGATGTGAATAGTGATTTCGCTAGGCGTAATCATTTAATTACGACGCAACAGAAAATTCGTTAATTTGGAATTGGCGAACCCGAGCCCGGGATTATTTGCGAGCGCATTCGCATTTCAAATTCGAGTACGGCACGCAAGTCAAATCAAGCGTCAAATCGCTAGTCGCATCAAGCGTCAAATCATTATTTATTTTGAGTGATGTGACTTGACAACTTGATTGATTGAGTGATGTGAGTGGATGTAGCATTAAATGCTTGACTTTTTGAAAGCCAAAATCACATGAAATGAATTTGAAGTTCACATTTGTGTATAAGATACAAAAATTTGGAACACATCTAACAACTCTCTCTTCCTCTCATCTCTCTCATCCTCACGCCCAAGGGGCTAAATTTTCTGTGTTTTCTGGTTTAAAAACCGTGAGCAGTGGGAAACTAAGAGTGGGATTTTGTGGCAAAATCACAAATGCTAGCACACTTACGAGACATGCGAAGGAAATAGGAAAGTCCACCCATGAGCCGGGAATCGTTCGACGAAGCTCGGAGCTTGACGAAGATGATCTAAATGGGCGGAAATGGTGGAACCAGTGAGCAGCTCAATGCCGCATGTACCAGTGGCCAAAATCAGATTTTGTTGCCTCCGCGTCGCTCAACCGATCAATATGAGTATTCCGCAACTTCGTTGATTAGTATTTACACATGTTTTCATGCTTATTATTGATATTGGGACCTTAATAGAAACCAACAATGGCATCTAGAGCAAGGTTTGAGCATGAAATTGTTTTAGGGCTTAAAATTTGGGTAAAATTGATTTTGAGCATGAATTATGAAATTGGATGATTGAGTATGCTTGAATGTGTTTTATATGATGATTGATTGGATCAATTGTTGAAAAATTGTTTGGAACATTTTTCCCCAAATATTTGGTGTTGGCCGAATATAACTAGCCTTTATTGTCTTGGAATTTTTGATTTTTTGTTCATTGGATGAATTGGACATCATTCGGGAATGTTGATTTATGTCGATTGTGGATTTAATTGGATTGAAACCAAATCGGATATAAATTTCCCACCATTGCCGAGACTTTGAGCATGTAAAATTGGGTTTGATTTTAATCAAAATGTGTTGGACATGTGATGATGAAAATGAGCATGATTAATTGTGTATATTGATGTTTTAGAAATGTTAATTTGGGTGATTAATCATGATATACACTTTAGGTTAATTAAATGTGAAATTTGATTTTTTGTATTTAATTAATTGGGCCTTAATATTGGATTTGGGCTTAAGTGTTGTAATTGGGCTTGTTGGGCTTTGTTGTACAAAGTTGGGTTTAGGCCAAATGGATTGGATCCAATTGGGCCCAAAACCGCCTCCATAAAGCCCAAATGCGAGTTAATGGACCTTTAAAGTTTAATTGGGCCTAATGGGCCTAAATTGACTTCTAAGCTTATGGGGTAACTCCCGGATTGGATTTTGGTTATTCGGTTTGACCCGAGTTGAC